>CANXYC010250079.1:0-93489 GCA_948193065.1 Aleurites moluccanus | reverse complement strand
TATTTTCTTTATTCATGTAATAGCTGATATATTTAGATTAGGAATATTTATTCTGTTACCAAAAATACATTGTATAGATTATTATTTATTGGAATGAAAGCAAAGGGAATGGTATTCAGCCATTTACTCAAAGATTGTTAGATTGGTGCTGCTTATTCAAGCTACAATGTGAAATTGGAGTAGAATTGAAATAATTAAGATGATATAACAGTGATTAATTTTTTTTTTAAGATTTTGTTTAGCTTATATGGATTAATTGTATAAAATTTTATGAATTTTATTATCAAATTTACATTATATATAATTATATATTGTTAAATCAAGACTAATTATTATTTTTTTTTTTCTGAAAGAAGACTACTTACTGATTTTTAAACTTATATTTAACATGCATGTTTGCAATTTTTGGTCATG
This sequence comes from Aleurites moluccanus, assembly GCA_948193065.1. NCBI lineage: Eukaryota > Viridiplantae > Streptophyta > Magnoliopsida > Malpighiales > Euphorbiaceae > Aleurites > Aleurites moluccanus. The sequence continues at coordinate 93,075 of CANXYC010250079.1, read as the reverse complement.
AAAAAGAAAAGGTTAATATTTGAATATTAAAAAAAATTATTTGACATTTTATATTTTTAGTTTTATGAAATTAGCTAAAATTTAAGTGTTAATATTAAATTTAAAAGAATTTGTAAATGAATTTTAAAATGAATATATCTATGATTTTTGACAATTACTTCATACTTCATTTTAAATTATATGTATTATTAGAATGTAATGTAAAATATGGAATTTATGCATATAAATAAAATTTGTTAAGGAATATTCATACTCTCAATTCTTGTATATATAATATATAAATGGGTATATTAAAAGACATTATATTTCACATTGAATGATTACAAACTTTTAAAAGAATATATATTGAGAATTACACTTTATAGTCAATAAGACCTTATGAGTATACCACATTATATATATGGCGTAAGTGAGTACACACCTTTTATCATACACGCGCGTCGCTTAACGTAGTGTGGTGTGTTGGTGTAAAACTGAAATACTGTATTTCTTTTTTTTATTATTCTTTTAAATTCATCCAAGTCCTATTTAATTTTCCTAAACTGAAAAATCTTTTTACTAATGATTATAACCGCTCTTTCTCTATTCATCCAATTATAACATTAAAAGTTTTTATCAGTGAACATTATTTTCCTTCTTTTATATATTAGAGTAAGAAGAAATCTTGAAAATATACAGAAAAAATATAAAATCTTTTCATCTGCTCTTCCAGTCTGATCAAAATAATATTATAACTGTTTCTGGAGTTTATTTGTTCTTGTACTTAAATCAAGGAAACTATATCTGTTGAATTTTGAAAGTGATTTCGGTTAGGATCTATGATCATCAGTAACCTACTGAAGGGGTCAAAATATTTATTAAATACAGTAATATCTTACGTCTTAGCTAATCAGATAAATTATTTCGATTTTATTTTTTTATTTTATTTAATTCTAAATAACTTGGTGATTAAGTTTATTTTTAGTCTGTATTTTCGATTCTGATTAATTACTAAGTATCAACATCAAAAAAAAAAAAACTTTAGTTAAATCATTTTCACTAATGGCTAAACCAACATATTTTGGATTTTAGATGATAAAATGATTATTCTTAAGAGATAACTTAATTATAATAATTTGCATATGATTAATCCAATTAATCACATAATGAATATTTGAGATTGATTGGAGATGGCTATTTTACTATTAATAAATGCATCACAAAAGCAAACTTAAATATGATTTAAAAAGTCAATTAAAGAGTATTGCATGAAAAAAAAGTCAAATAAAATTCCTTATTAAGATGTATAACTTTAACTCATGCAATTATTATTTTGTTATAAATAGAAGGGACAAGAATGTAACTTAGTCCAAAAGCAAAAGAAGATTAAAAATAATTTGAATTCTATGTTTTTTTTTTTAATGTATTATTTTTTATTTTTTATTTTTTTATGTGTTATATTTTTTATAAAAAAAATTAATTATTTTATTATTTTAAAAATAAATAATATAATATATAAAAATATGAAATAATTGATTTGACATATAAAATATCATTGTACTGAATTAAAAGAGATTTATGAAATCTTACTGTATGAATGAAAAGAACTAAAGAAGAGAAAGCAAGCAAAAAGTGAAGTTGATGATAATAGTATTAATTAATTTTGAGCCAAGTGGAGGGTGGCTGATAATAATCCATTATTAATTTATTAAACAAGATTCAAGGGCGGCTAGATTTTGATTAATTAATTAATTGCTTTTATTTTTTAAAAAAATTAATTTTTAGTTAAAATTAATTTATAAATAATATTTTTTTCTTATTTACAAATTTATTTAATTTCAATATAAATAGTTTTTTGCTTTTAATAAGATCATCAACTGATCAAAGAAGTGAACTTAATACACGATTTGAAAAAATTCATCAGTAATTTTATGTTATTGTTAAAACATTTAATAAACTAATTAAAATTAAAGTGATGATTCTAAAATTCTCAAAGTAAAAAATAATGGATTTTAAAGTAATGATTCTAAAATCCTCAAAGTAAAAAATAATGGATTTTGTTGAATATATACAAGTCTGATTGATATTTCTTAGACTTAGAAGAGAATAAAATAAGTATATTTGATAAAATTTGTCTGATGTCTAAATCTGTGGATGGTTAGGAGTATTCTTAAAAAGAAGATTTACCTTGAAAGAGTATTTTTCGTGAAAAAATGAAATTAAAAAATTATAAAAATTTATTATCACCTTCAAATTAGTCTGTCAGATAAATGTTATTATTTTATGGGTGAACAAGGTCAGATCATTCAAGATTGATAGATTATTGGATTGATCATGAGATATAATTGCAGTGACATGTCAAGTTTGTATATAATTGTTGACATATTTAGCATGATTGTAGACGATGAAGTGTCAAATTATACTTTTTTCCAGTCATGATTATATTACTTATCTCTCACTAATTGACTGTAGACAGTTCAATATGTATTAGGAAGCTTTAATACTCAATTTTGGAAGCATGATGAAGCACGTTAAGAGACTTAGAGGAAGAGTCTGCTAAGGTGAGCAAGTCATAAGGCTCGAGGATTCTTTAGGTCTCTCGACATACTAAGAGAGCAAGTTTATTACACAGTAATAACTCGTCTCTATTGAGCTTAAGAGTCTCTCACTTTTAATCGGCTCTGAAGAGAGTTTTCATTATGCTTTCATAATCCATAATTCCAAATATATTCTCTCATTATCTTGGACTCTAACACCATGTTGAAGGCCCATAAATCAGAGTCACATTTATTCCACATCATAAAGTATAAAAAAAAAAAAGGGCATGTAGTATGATAGGTTTGACTTGGATAGATTTTGTTTCATCCTCCTCTAGAACACACCTTTTGTGAGTCCACTTCACCAAACAATCATATCTTTTATGGCCTCTTTCAAAACCACCACTTATAATTTATAAACAAATAGGTGAGGTCATAGTTTACCACCAAACAAACATAACTTAATGTCCAGAATTCTTTCCACTCTCTTTAATCTTATCCCTATTGCCTTGCCAAAATGATAACACAATATATAACCATGAGAGTATCACCGACTATATTTTCTTTGTTTTCATTTCACTAAACAATCAACTAGTGGCACATTTTATGAGTCGAAGTGGGATGATCACTTCTTGTTGTTCATTAATTGTTAGTAAGTTTTCTTTCTTTCGCATCTATCTAATCATACTATAAAATTTGATTAGCCATATTAAAAATAAAATACTTCCAAAATTAAATATTTGATAAAAGGTATAAGAATTTTTATTTTTTTTGAAATTAAATCTTTCACTTTTATTTAATCAAAATAAAAATTTGATTATGCGTATACGCATTAAATGTATTTGACAAAAAAAAAAATATTCACTCCTATTTAATCAGAATAAAAATTTAATCATATATATACATATTAAATATATCTAATAAAAAATTTCTTTAAATTAATAATCAATTAATATTTGTAATTTGTTCTTATTCTTCAAAAATGTTATAATATATAATATAGTAAAATTTTTGATAAAGTAATATCGTTAAAACTTATAAATTTTATTAATTAAAAAATATATTAATTAATTGAGTATTAATTTAATCTATTAGTTCAAATCATAATCATAGAAAATTATTATATAATAGAGATTATTAATCTATTAAGGGGCTGTTTGGTTGGCCAATTAAACACACCTAATTGCCGATTGCCAATATGCGCGTCACCAATTAAAAAAATTTGTAATGTTTGGTTGGCCAACTAAAAACTCCGATTATGATAAAATTTCTTTTTAATCAGCAAATTTCATAAGCAGCTATAAGCTGCTTTTAGCGATTGGCAATTTGACAATCGTATTTTTATACCAATCACACATTTAGCCATCGCTCTACCAAACACCTTATAAATATTAATTAATAGAGATTTTCATGTACAGAAGTTTTTTATTTTCTAATTAGATTGAAGGGTAAATTTAACAATTTCTTGTAAATCAACCCAAAATATCAAAATAAGAAGAAAATAAAAATCAAGTTGGAGCCTTTATTTATATCAAAGCTTCAATGGAGTAGTTGTGCCTATTAGATGTACATACAAGTGTCAAAAAAGAAAAAAAAAAAAAGGTTTGAGAAGTCAATCTTATATTTAATATATATAGTGAAGCACTTAAGAATTAATTAGGAATAAAGTAACAATTCTTAAACCCCAAAAGGCATAGCTAAGATAAGATACAACTAATAGAATTAATGGAAAAAAAAAAAAAAAATTAGGTATGATAGTTTTGGTGCACATTACTTAAGTTTATCTTGAATATAAAAGGATTAAAGAATCTCAACTAGCTAAGTAATAAATTAATATTAAATAATGTATAAATTAGAAGAAAAAAGAGAAGAAAAGAACTCATTATCAGAATCAGACAAAGAATCAAACAAGAGTGTATATATATATATATTGATAGGTTTCTTCAACACAAGAAGAGCATTTGATTCGTTATTATATATCAAACTTGAAAAAGTATTATGTGGCCATTGAGAAAGAGTAGTGGTGCAAATTTAAAGTTAGAAATTGAAGGAACAAATTTCATCCATATCTTCCAACTTGATGCTCAATCCCACATATAAATTTATATATATCTCGTAAAATATTTATAAATTAATATTATTGAAATTTATGATTTTTATTAATTAAAAAAATAATTAAATGAGTATTAATTTAATATATTAATTCAAGTTAAAATTATAAAAATTTATTATATAATAAAAATTATAAATTTATCGAGTATTAATCTATAGAGATTTTACTGTATATATATATAATATTAATAAAATTAAAGAAAAAAAAAGGCATAAATTAATATAGGTTTGATCCCAAATTATAAATTAAAAGGTTACAGGTTTGATTTTCATATACAACAAAAAAAATTATTTATATTTAATTTTGTCTAATTTAAATTGTAAAAATTTATTTGTATTAATATTTATAATTGATATATGATTTATATATAGGGGTGTTTGGATAAAAATTAGCATTTTGTTAAAATAATCAGTATTGTTAAAAATGAGCGTTAATTATAAAACTGCTCCCCAAATTTTTAAAATTTGCGTTAAATATTAAAAATAATCTAAATTTTTTTTTTATCAAAACACTTCAAAAACTATAAAACTTTTTAACTTCCTCCTAAAATACAACTTATAGCGTTTAGCTTCCTATCCAAACACTCTCATAATATTTGAAAAAATAAAACAAAAATAAAACGTTGTTAACGCATGACATGGATGATTATCTAATAGGGTCCATAAACCACTTATGATTATTTGATCATTGCGATAGAAAATTGTTTCTATTCCATTGGATTGCTTTAATATGGACTGTGATAGATTAAGACTCCACCACCACTTAAGTGGATGCCACACAAAAAGCCTAGTTTAGCAGTCTTCTTCTGCTTGCTGCTGCTACTACTAAAATAATTTTTTAATCTATTTAAAATAAATATAAAATATTATTTTAAAATTTAAAAAATATTCAATAATTTTTTAAATATATAAATAATTAATTTAAAACGTTATTTTAAAACTTAAAAATAAAAATTAAATAAAATAAAATATAATAAATTTTTTAAACGCCGTTTTCAAATTTTATTTTAAATAAAATTTATATCCGAACACCCTCGTAAATTTAACTTACTAATCCGTGCATATCTCATTTAAATAATAAAAAAATTATACTAGAACCTCTTATTTAATATTAAAAAAAAAATAATAGAACCTTTGAGTATTATCCTAATTGATAAAAAAATTTATTCGTCTTTATCGCACTTTGATTATGGAATCAGTACCTAGAAAATAATTTTTTACTGCATAGACTCAGTATGAGTGCTATCCCAAAAATATATTTTACTCTGACCGACTGAACCAAAAAATAATAATAGAAAAAAAATATATAATGAGTTTTATTTACAATCTATAATATAAAATAAAATTATGGCTAAACATGATCTTAAAAATAAAACTACTATAATTCTTTTGACATTTTTCATAATAAGCACTTTAGTCCTTCATGTTTTAAAATTAATATTGTCACTAACAGCAATTTAATTAAAAAAATGCAAGATTTTGAGAGATTAAGGTATTCTACAATATAATAATTAAAGTATTAAACTACATTATATTTTAAAATTTTGGGGATGAAAGTATAATATAAAATATTAATGACTAAAATATAGTAAAAAAAATTCATAATATAAAAAATAAAGACTGAGTGTTGATGGTTAACCAGTTTCAAGGACTAAAAATGTTAATTTCAAAACAATAATGACAAAAGTGATAATTATATCAAATATAAGGAGTGTTAAAAGTAATTTACCCTGCAGATAACAATAATAAATTATATCCAGAAGGACAGCACTGGAACCCAGCAGCTCTCTAGTAAATAATATCTTGTTAGGTGCCAAGCAAATGCTCACGAGGAAGATGATATTCTTAGACCATGAGAAGACTATAATTAAGATCAGGCTAGGATATTTGTTGAAGTTGATATGAGAATCAGAATAAAGGTAAGAAAATCTCACCTTTATTTTCTCAAAGGAAATTGATGAATTGATGAAGCAATGAGAAGGATGTTACTCCATACATTACTAAACATGTCTTTCCTGCAGGCTATGCATACATGCTAAAAGATAGGGGGGGAAATCCTTAAAAGAAAATTATGTTTAACTAATTCTATTGGCAATCACCTCAAAAAAAAAAAAAAAAGAGAAGAAAACAAGAACTCATTGCCTTTACAGAGTGCTATTTGTTGGTTTTTCTTTTCAATTTTTTTTTTTTTTTTTTATAAAAAAAGTACAGGAATTCCGTGATTTGATCATAAATGACAGGAAAATTTTAAAGTTGATGTTGCCAGCAGAAGCAATTGAAATTGTTTTTAAATGAACCATAAATTGTAAGGAAGAACCAGAAATAGGCATAACTTTGCAAATTTTCCATGATGGCCAATTTAAACATTTGTAGTTCTACCTTCAAAATGCCATATTGGAAAGAACACTGCAAAATATTTCCTAGGATATCAGAAAATAACCAGTGAAGCCAAGAATCCAATCTAGGTAGGAAAGACCAACTTTAAAATGGACTCTGCCGAAAATTCATGTTCTAGTGTTTTTTTTTTCAATAATCTTTGTAAGAAAAAAAAATACAAATATAATTATACAGATTGATGAAAAAAAAAATCACTTGTAAACAAATAGTAGATGTATATTTACAACAATCAAAGGGTAAAAAAGAATGAGAGAACGAGGCTTTATACGTTACAGCTGAACTTCTGCAATGATTTTTAGAATGTCCATCTGTAGTTACTTGGAATGCTTAGCCTTAATCTCAGCAGCACCAGCTTTAACAGCAGATTTTGCAAGGCTGCTGGGTTTTAATGCGCTTTTTGGGTTAAGTGCCTTTCGAAGCTTAAATGCAGCCCATGCAGTCCCAATCGCATGCCCCGCAGCATCAAGACCCTCATTTGTGGCCTCAGCTGCTTGTTCTCCATATCTGTGACAAAAAATAAATCCCATTTGGTGTCTTCACACTAGAATGGTCATAAAAATTATTTTCCCTTTTATCCAGAAACACATCAAATACCCATCCCTGCCCAAATGAGAGAGAAAGGGGCATTCAAATAGAAGCCACGGTGGGAGTACACATACGGCAAACAGAAGCATGGTAGTGTCGGCAAAAGCAGCCAACTACAAACATCTTCCACAGCATACATGCATGTGAGAATAATCCTTTTTTTTTTTTTACACTCACTGCTTAATTTTATTCCAGTGAAGTTAACACGCTGGGAACTATTTCAGTTGTCATAACTGTTGACATGACAATCCTTCCAGCTATTTTGCAAGTTTCACAAAAGGAGGATGATTGTAGAAGTGGAAGTATTCAAAAAAATAATAACATAGTCCTCCATAGTTAAGTACTGCAAAAAGCTTTGTTAAAACAAATCCTCGCAGTTCAAAACCCACAAAGAGGAGGGAAAAACCATCAAATTGTTTTGTTTGGGAGCACATGCAAGGATTAAGATGGCCATTATTTGGCAGTTGCTAAGCCATATTTCTGGAGATCAGATAAAAAAATTTACACAGAATGTGCTATCCTAAGTAAATTGAAGAAAAAACAAATGCAAGTCCGTTCCAACCTGTATCTGAAGATCATATTTAGGGCTCTAGTCTACCAACATAACAACCTCAGACAGTGTAGTCTTAATGCTTTAGGTCAGTTAACATGTATTAAGTTTATAGCTTAATCAACCAGTTCACCCTCATTAATGTCTCAAAAAAGTACAGAAATAAGAAAATTATTAAGAACAAGCAATAATATCTGACCATATCATACTCTATATTTAGAATATGAAATTACATTACACTTATATCATCTGGAAATTAGTCATTATCTGCACTGTGCCTCATCTACCTCATATTCAAGAAAAGTATCATTCACCATTATGCCTATTATCTCCCCTACTCGATTGCTAAAATTGATCTGGGACCTAGGAAAATCTATCAACCCCAGTAGACAAGTTCAAAGAGGGCAAATTGGTCAACTACATGCTGTGTGTAAGCCTTTTTAGTGATGCAAACTGAATTCGCATGCAATAGAAACTCTCTTTCTTTACTTATTAATATTTGGAAGCACATCATTCTAAAGAAAACATCTGACCTAAGCACTTATCAGGTAAAGTGTCATTTGGATATTTAATGCAAACTGTAAAGTTCCTATATCATGTCCAGCTGTTGAGAATGTGGATGTGAACCCATCAATTAATACTAGACAACTTGTGGAAGTCAGGTAAAAAGACCATGGTTTAGTGGCTGTCAACATCTTCTAAAGGTAAAGAGCTAGGGTGAACTGGCTCCAACCTCCTGTAAGGCTTATATGTACAATAGATTGCCCCAGCAAATATATCTTCACATTGTTGCGGATAATCATTTTTTTTATTCTTTCTTACTTTCATTTCCTTTGCTTTCTCTGCCCTTAATTTTCCTTCCTGAGAAGGAAGCATTTTAGTACACATATTAATTGTTTCACTCTGAAAGTTAAATTCATTCACTACAGTATCAACCGCATCAGCATACAGCTAACTGTACCTGTGGTTGACGAGTTCAGTTGTTACAGTGGATGATGTTGACATGACATTCCTTCCAGCAACTTCAACAGCATCACACACCTTGCCTATTTACAAGAAAATAAAAGATAAATATAATGAAGATTATAGGAAGATTCAACACAGACAAAAGAACAACCAATTAAAATCCAATCAAGGAAGCGTGTGAACAAAAACATTTATATTTGATCTGCAGATAAAGTTATTGCCAAAATATTCTGAGTTATTGAAAATTCAACGTTCAAAATGAGGAAGGGCGGAAAGAAAAGAAAATGAGCATAAACAATATGTAGATGAAGAACCAAAAGGGTGAAAACATAGAATCTACGACTAACAATAACTATCATCTGACAATTAACAGTGTCCACATGCCCATGTAGCAGATACGATTAAGGAAATAATTCCACCACTACAAAGTACTAAAACAAGAACAAATGCAACACCATATCTAAAAATTAGCAATCTTCTTGTCTCCAATAAGATTTCAAATCTGTGGCTGGCTGTAATGGGTTGGGTTAAACTTCTTTGGTTCAGCTCCGGCCCAGGATTGGTGCATATATTTTTTCAGCAATTGAACTTGAACTTAACCCGAAGAGTTTGAGCCTGAATTCAAGCTGGCCCATTTATTTGATTTTTTTTATAATCTATCTCTGTCTATATATATATGGTTTTTAAACTTATTCCCTAACATATATTGCCATAAAGTATTAATTTGAGACTTCTAAAAACAAATTTATTTACTAATGCAAACATAATTATCAATATATATATATATATATACACACACACACAATCACCAAGGACTACAATTTACAATTACACAAGTTTAATGGGAAATAATTATCATTAAAAATGCATAATAAATAGGAGGTTCAAGAATATTTCATAAATTTTATTAAGAACATATATATATATATATATATATATATATATATATATATATATATAGAGAGAGAGAGAGAGAGAGAGAGAGAGAGAGAGAGAGAGAGAGAGAGAGTAGGTTTATTACGGCTTAGCCTGTCTCGACCCAAGCTCAAAATAGTTGACCAAACTCAGCCCATACAAAGTTCACATAAAGCTCATCCTATAATTTCAAGCCTAACAGTTCAAGTTCAGATTAAGCAACCCAATTCAGTGAGAGCTCCCACTTCTATTAATATTCTAATGTAATTTAATTCAATAACTGGTTCAAAATGTTTTCAAGTTTTTTAGGGAAAAAAATCAGTGGCACAGAGTACAATTATATAGCTATATAATCCTTTTGCATTGGAATATTAATCAAATAATTTCATTCTTGTTTAACTTCCTACGCCAATTAAACAATTTTAGAAATTCTACTATATAGAAGGTTTAATATATTATGCCGATATCCTACCAAAACTTTACGGACATAAGACATCCCTTGAACAATGTTTTGAGATGAGACTTAAGATGAATAGGATACTGAAGCACAAAATTCAGCATACAGATCCACATCCCACATAAATATCGAACTATAAAATATAAAGCGAAAGGATGTAATGAGGCTAAAGGATAAAATATAAGCGGATTCAATGTTATCTATCATCAATGTGTAATATTAAATGAAGGGTTTTATATGGTAACATACTAAATCCATCGAGAGACGCAATCACAAGCTCCCCTGGTAGAAGGCCAAAGAGTTTCTTGCCCACTTTTGAATTTGCAACTTTACTAGTGAAAATTCCAGATACTTTCACAACCCCAGAAAGAACTCCATTTGCAACTTTCTCTGTCATTTTTGTCATCAACTTAACTCTGCAGGATATTCAAATTAAACATCACTATGTATTTGTTTCAAATAAATCAAAGTAATGGTACATAATAATTGAAATTCATTGGCTAAAATCAGGTTAAAAAGAAAAGAATGCCACAATTAAAATTGAAACTGTTGATTTTTAGTCTAGAATGAAGGCGAGGACTATTGGCCATCGAGGAAAATGGGTCCACTATTGCAATAGAACGGAACAAATATAGACAGACAGAAAGGCATTCCACAACAGTTCAATATAGCAATAAATAAATAAACAGGGCATATTCAAAATCAACACTTAACTGCTGCAATTTCTATACCTTCTAATCCTCTTCATAGTATCAGGACTAATCTCTGACTTGGACCTGGGACTCATCCTTCTCTTCATGACCTCATTCCCCCATTTTAGCCTATCCATAGTGACATCCCCACACCACAAGATCCCCTTAATCAAGTGCCCTGAACCCGCAGCAATCACCTTAGCAGCAGTACCACTATACTCCTCCACATTGGGTGCCAATGTAGTCCAATACGCAGCACACTTCCCCTCGATCATCTCTTTCTTCTCCTCATTCTGCAAATCCGCTGGTGAAGTCCCAGACCCTGCTAAATCACCCAGCAAACCTTCGCCCTTAGCTTTGGCCTGCTCCGAAACTCTCTGCACAGTAAAACAACTGTAAGCCTGTAGTATCCCATCAAACTCCTTCAACAACGCCTCCTGCCCTATAGAAGCAATCGTCAAACCATAATTCAATATATCACTCGAATCATTAATTTTCTTATTTCTACTTTTCTTATCCTCCTCATCACTACTCAAATCCGAATCGTGACGCTCCTTGGGGTAACGGAGAGAGAAAAAATAATGCGAATCGTCTAATTTCACAGCGGCCTCGTCCTTCCCTAACGGCCATTGAATCTCATCAGCAACTCGAGCGAGAACGGCGACAATGTTATCACCCTGACGGAGGCGAACAATGGACAGATCGCCACAAGCGAGCTCAACACTGTAGTTTTTATCGATGAGATTGAGAATAGCCCCTGGGATTTTAATCAATACTTCCTCAACGGCCACCGACGGAGCAGAAGGGGCATGAGGATAGTATTGTACGGATTGAGGGAAGAGATTTTCAACGAGGTCGTGCATGTCGATAGTAGGGTAGAGATTAGAAGAGGAGGATTGAGAATTAGGGTTTGAAAAGTGATAAGAAGGAGATTCAGAGTTTGATTGGATTACTTGTGGATATAATGATTTTCTGGGATTAGGATTAGGGTTTTGAGAAGCCATTGTTACTTCGTTTCAGGATTTTTTGCTGCGAAATGAATGGAATAGTTATAGCGGTTGAAACCTGTTGGAAAGTTATTGTATATGGTGATTGACGTGACATAAACGCGCTTATGTGAGTCAAAAGACTCCGCGTGGGTGGTAAAATGATTAATTTTTTATTTTTTTATTGGGAGCTTCCCGCGCTCATAACGGGTTTGAGTATTAGTTTTGCCCGTCAATTCACGTAATTTAATTGGAACCATGACTTTATTATCAAATATTAAATATATTATGAAATAAAATTATTTTAATTAATAATTAAATAAAAAATTAATAAATTTTATGAAAATTAAAATTTAATTCAATAAAATTTTTTAAGTTTTAATTTTTTGGTAATTATTATTTATATTCAATTCATAAAATAAATTATAAATAGTAAAATAATCAGAATAATTAATTTAATAATTCAAACGTATAAAAATTTACTTATATATAAAATTTAAAATTTAATAACGACATAAAATAAAAATTATAAATATTTTAATTGCTCGTCAATATTAATAATAATTAAATATGATTCCTATGTTAAAATATAAAACAATATATTTACTAACTTACTAAAAAAAAAATTATGTTTTATTTATCTACTTGAGATGATTTATTATTCATAGTATAAATGAATAATAAGTTGATGTATTGATGCCTTTATAATTTTAAAGTTTTTAATTTATAAAAATAAACATAAAATTTAAAGAGTATTTTTCAAATTTTCAGTTAATATTAATAAATATAGAAATGAATATGATTTATAATATGACCCTTTGTATAAAAAAAATAAGACTTGTTTTTAAAAAAAATAAAATTTTAAATAGAATCATAAAGATTTTTTTTTTATTTTTAAGTGTATATTATTAATTTAATATTTCACTTTTTTTTTTTTTGAGAAATTTTAAATTTATTAATGGTAGTAAACTGCATATAAATTAACATTTTTCTAGAAAATAGAAAAACATAATAAATATTATTGAAATGCATATAAATTTAATATATTATCATATATAAATATAAAAAATAAGCCATTAATATGTAAAAGCAATGAAAATTAAACTAAATCATAATAAAAATTAAGTTGAAAGAATTAATTTATACAAATAAATATATAAATATAAAATTAAGCTATTAACATATATAAAAAAATTAGACTAAAATTAATAAAAAAAATTCATAAAAAATACATCATGTCAAATATAAAATATTGATTCTCTCAAAAAAAAAATATAAAATATTGATATTATAAAATGATATGAATATGAGAAAAATAATGGTTTCGTGAATATGTATTTATAGTGAAATTATTTATTATAATCATATTTAGAATATGAATTAGAAAATAATTAAAATTATAACTTTATATAATAATTTTTCTTTTTTTTTTTAAATAATTTGTCTTTAATAATAATAAAATAATTACTTTAATTAAAAAATGCTAAACTAAGAATGAAATAGTCATTTTTATTTTTTATATTAAAAACCTTATTATCAATGGGCAATTCGAAAATTTTAACTCTTAAGAATTAAGAAACTTTTATATAGTGAAAATATAAATTTTACTATAATAGTTTAATATTTACTCAAATTATTATTTTATCTATGAAATTTAAACTAATCAATAAAATAATATCTTCTATTTTAAAAAATTAATTAAATAGTTAATTTTATTTCCGTTAAATCAATCCATCTTTTTTTTCTACTTTTTAAATTCCATTAAAAAATAAAAAAAAAATAATTTTTTATTATCCAAAATAATAACCTCTTCAAAATTCATTGGGTTAATTTAAAATTTAATATCTAATTTTTTTTTTTTTTTTTTTTTTTTTTTTTTTTTTTTTTTTTTGCTATTTTGATGTATGAACAATTTTTTTTTTTAATCAAGTATCTCAACTTTATAAAAGTATATTAATGTAGTGTTTATGACTAGATTCTAGTTATCGAAGTGCCAAATCAGCAATATGGGACCCGTTTTACACACCATATCAGCACGCCACATCATATATAAAAATAAAAAGATTAAAATATTTTTATTGTAAAAACACACTTTTTTCTTTGTTCTATCCCTTCATTTGTTACCTTCCTTTTTTCTTACTCCCTTTACCGTAAAAGTTGGGGCTTTATGCAAAAATTAATTCAATAATTACTACTAACCTGCCTTGACTGCTATTACATGATAAGAAAACAAAAAGCCTTGGATCCAAACCCAGATTCTTAAAAGTGAGAAACAAATCTGATGGCCATAATGAAGAAGCAAAACCCTGTGATCCAGGCACCTTCAGTGACTGGAATTCAGGCAATGAAAATGATGTAGTAGTCTGAATTTCAGGCACTTTAGAATTTTGCAATCCAAGTAGTGTCCATTGCATTGCCTTCATTTTCTCCTCCTTAATCTCCTTTTCTTCCTTCTTATCATAATCCTTGGGATTTTGTATTGTACTTTTCCACATTCAGGTACGCTACTTCTTGCTTGTTCAAGCAACCTTTCTCTCCTTCTCTTAATTGTAGAAATACCCATTAGCTCTTATTACTTACTCTCACTAAAACTTTGATTATTTGAACCATACCCATATTTAATCTCATCAACCATACCCATAAATCCGTTCTCTTTCTAGGAGAGTAAATGACTACATTTTGATTGGTAATTTGATCATTTGATGTTAATTTTTGAGATTTTGCAGATTTAACCAATGGAGAATTTGTGGGTTTTGCATTAGGGCTTGAATAGGAAACGTTGGGATTTGAATCCTCAAAAATCTTTGAAATTTCTTGATGCTTGGAATGAAAACCATGAGAATCTTTCACCGGAGTAACAAATTTTGAACTCTTAATGCTCAAATTCATAGGAAAAAAAGGCTCAAAACACAAATGAATCAGCAAATACAAATTAGGATTTTGTTTGTGATGATTTTTGTCTATAGGAGAGAGGGGTTTTTTTGTCTTTTCATTTAGCTTTTTATTTTACATATAATGTGGAGTGCTGATGTGATTTGTCAAATAGGCTTCACATTGCTGATTTAGCATTCAGGTGACCAAAATTTGATCATAAACATTATATTGATATATTTTGATAAAGTTGAGACACTTTATTGAATAAAAAAATTATTCAGTCACCAAAATAGCAAAAATCGAAAAGTTTAAATACAAAATTTATAATTAACCCAAATTCATTTGCTGAAATTCTACTTGCTCACTTGAGTAAAGAAAAGGTTTATCAATCAAACAATCCCATATCTCATCACTCGAGGGATGGAGCCCTATCAAGGATCCGATAGATTTGAATTATTCAGACGAAAAAAAAATTATTAATTTATATAAAAAAAAAATTATTTAAATTATTAGTTAACTGTTGATTAAAGAGTTTAATATTACATTCAAAACTTAAAAAATAATTTTTTTTTAATACTTAATCATTAATTGTAAGCTGATTAGTAATATTTATTTTAAATATCTCAATTAAGTTAAAAATTATTTAAATAATAGCTTAAAATTTGTATTAAATATAATAAATTATTATATTTTTATAATTAAAAATTATATCATTTATATTATTCAACTCTTAATATTTAATTTAATTTTAAAATTTTCATATTTTAATCATAATTTTGAAATATGAACCACTAGATTTTGAAATGATAGCTTATGATGCTAACGGATTCTTAATGTTAAATGATATCATATGTAGGATAAATATTTAAAATAACCATTTTTCTAATAAGTGTCTTAAAGATATTAGTTAAAAAATAAAAATTTAGACATGATTAAATAAATAAATTTAAAAATAAAATAAATGAGAAAAAATAGAAATTTTAACATATCACTTAATAATGATTATAATGAAATATAATTTTATCAAAATTTCTATATTTTTATTTTTCAATTCATTTTATATTAATTTAGTTATATTTATTTTAAATAATTATTTTATAACCATGTTTTGTATGAAATAACTGATATTAACCGATATTCTTAAGGTTTTCGGTAATAGAATGAGAATTTGGTCGGTTTAATTTGAACCGAGTTAAAATTTCAAAGAATCAAAATAACAAACTAAAATTTTAGAAAATTGAACTGAATCAAATTTTGAGTAGAATTGAATTGAATCAAATCAAAATTTTTATAAAATTAATTGAACAGACATATTTCGGTTTAGTTATTCGATTATTTCGGTTTTATTCAACAAAATAAATATATAATTATTAAAAAATATATATTTTTAAATATATAAATAAATAAATAAATATAACATATATATGTATTTCAATCAGTTTGGTTATTTTAGATTTAAAAAAAAAAATAAAACCGAACCTAATAAACCAAAATTTATAAAAATAAATTAAATCAAATTAAAATTTGAATCAAACCAAACCAAATCAACCAACTTTAGTTTGGCTCAATTCGATTTTCGATTACTCTGATATATTATTTTCATTTTTTTTAAGAAAAAGAATATTATAGATGATTTAATTTAGTTTGACTCGAAAACTTTGGTATCAACTTCAATTTAATCCAAAATATTTATTTTTTTTATCAATTAAATACAAAAACTCGATATTTTGTAATTTGAAATGATCTTATCAAAATTTGTTTACACACGCAAGCATGCAAGGTTGGGTTGGGAGATAATTTTCAATAATAAAAATAATTAAACAAATTTTAAAAATATAATGTATTTAGTTATATTAATTAAAATAAGATAAATTTGATATATTATAAATAATTTGTAATTTTTATTATTATCATGATAATACTTAAGATAATATTTACGTATCAAATAATTTATTTTTTTAGTGTTCACTTAATAGTTTATTCTTTGTGGATAAAACCTTAAAATTTGAGATCAATTTTTTATGCTTTATATAATATAAGCAAGATAAAATATGAAATGGATACTACAAATATTGCCAATATGGTTAATTAGAATGTTAATCAATTTTTTAGTTTTTGCTAAAAATAATAACCTTGACTACTTTTCAAATAATATATTATGACAAATATAAAATTACGACTTTGATCTTATAATTTAATAAACTCCATAGTTGATTTTTTGTATGTGAAATGAAATCCTAAAATTATAGAAGATAGTGCTGGGAGTGACGGTGATGGTGATGGAAGAAGGGAGTGAAAATGGTGATTAATAAGCATATATGTAATTAATAGTAGTTTAGTAATAAACTCCTTTTTCTTAGTTTTTAGTAAAGGTAGTTAGCTAGTTGTATTATATAAATACTGATTCAACAATAGTGGAATGTGTGTTTTTCATTCATAAATTATCTTCTCATCATGGTATCAAAGCTAAACATTTTTTTTTTCTCTCTCGTCAAATCACACATTTTTTTTCTGATCTTCTCCTAGATCATGTCTCTTTTCTGTAAGATTTTCATTCAATTTCTCAATTCTTTCAACAATGGTTGCTACTCCTACTCCCAAACCAGAAGATCTTCCCTCTAGCCTTTATTATCTCCATGTTAATGAAAACCCTAGTCTAATTCTGGTTTCTCCTGTTTTGTCTGGCACCAACTATTATTCTTGGGCTCGAGCAATGAAGATGACCCTCTTATCAAAGAATAAACTCAAATTTGTCGATGGCACCATTCCAGTACCACCGAAAATAAATCCAACTTATCAAGCCTGGGAACGATGTAACACAATGGTTTTGTCATGGATAATACGTTCTGTTTCTTCCTCCATAGCTCAGAGTATAATCTGGTTTGATATAGCCTTGGATATATGGAAGGATCTTTAAGATCAGTTTTCTCAAAGAGACTCGTTCAGAATATCTGATCTCTAGGAAGAAATTTTCGCATGTAAACAAGGTACCAAAATGGTTACAAATTATTATACTCATTTGAAAATTCTTTGGGATGAATTCGTTAATCTCAGACTAGTACCAAATTGCACATGTGATCCTCAGTGTACTTGTAATGCCCTAAGTACTATGAGAAGCTACCAATAGAATGATTATGTGATTCGTTTTTTGAAAGGTCTAAATGACACCTATGCACATGTGAGATATCAAATTATGTTACTTGAACCTTTAACTTCCATCAACAGAGTTTTTTCTCTAGTCACATAATAAGAAAGAAAGTTTCACTCTGAATCTTTACCTGATCCTACAACTGGAATTGAAGGCACTGCTCTTGTTGTTAAAGGGAGTTATAATCCATGAAGTAATTTCAATAATGATTATAGACAAAGCTATACTCCTAATTGCATATCTAATTATGGCACTTATGATAATAGACAAAGCAACAGTAGCTATGGATCTAGTCATGCTCAGTTTGGTGCCACCTCTAGAAGAACAGTTTGCACTTATTGTGGCTGGGATGGTCATACGATTGATATATGCTTTAAAAAGCATGGTTATCCACCTGGTTACATGCCAAGATATAGACAAAATATGCCTTCTCAATCTGCAATTGGTTCAGCTAATCAAATTCAATTAGCCAATCCAAATTCTGATGTTTTTCCCCATACACCGAATTTCTAGCAATATCACTCTTTAACAACTTTAGATACCCAATCATTTGATACTTCCAGTGCCAAAATTGCAGAAATGTATTTCACAAAAGAGCAATTTCATAAACTCCTCTTCTTCCACTATTTCAGATATGTCAGGTACGTCTTCTTGTAATTCCATTTCTGTTAAACAACTTCATCTTTGGATTGTTGATACTGGGGCAACAGATCACATTGTTTGTTCCCTTAATCTTTTCCACTCATATAAAGCATTCTCTAATGTTTTTGTCAAGTTGCTTAATGATCAGTTACTTCCTGTAACACATATTGGTACAGTACACCTTACTCATTCTCTTGTTTCTATTTTTTCCTTCAACTTAATCTCAGTTTCTCAACTTACAAGTCACTCCTTTTA
Organism: Aleurites moluccanus; assembly: GCA_948193065.1. Classification (NCBI taxonomy): domain Eukaryota; kingdom Viridiplantae; phylum Streptophyta; class Magnoliopsida; order Malpighiales; family Euphorbiaceae; genus Aleurites; species Aleurites moluccanus. The sequence goes on along the minus strand of CANXYC010250079.1, from coordinate 73,980 downwards.
TTCCCTAACATTCAAAGATGATTATTATTTCATACAGAACCAGTGTTAGAGGATGATTGGTTTGGCTAAGAAGGCAAACAAGCTTTATCAACTTGATCAATCTTGCACTTATGATACTTGTAAACCTTCTATTCAACCTCAAACAAACCATATTGTTTTAGTTTCTACTACAGCTTATAATCCTAGTACTCTATGGCATCTCAGATTTGGGCATATCCCTAATAGTAGATTACAGCTATTACATAAAATTGACGATTCTATTTCTACTTAGTTTTCTTTTCCATGTGATATTTGTTATTTTGCCAAGCAAAAACGTTTATCATTTCCTACTAGTACCACAACTACTGAGGCCTGTTTTGATTTAATTCACGTTAATATATAGGGTCCAATGTCAGTTTCTTCTCTATATGGTCATTCATATTTCCTTACCATTGTTGATGACCATAGTCGTTGTATATGGCTTTACTTAATGAAGAATAAGTTTGAAGCTCGTACAATTCTTCAAAACTTCTATGCTTATGTTACTACTCAATTTTCTAAAACTGTAAAGTGTGTTCATAGTGACAATGGACAGGAGTTTGCTATGCCTCATTTCTATAATTCCAAATGTATTTTGCATCAAACCTCTTGTGTCAAAATACCACAACAGAATAGTGTGGTGGAAGGCAAGCATCAACATATTCTAAATGTGGCAAGAGCCTTGAGATTTCAAGCTAATTTACCTTTGAAGTTTTGGGGAGACTGTGTTTTACATGCAGTGTATCTCATTAATAGAATCCCTTCTCCTGTTTTGAATAATCTTTCTCTATTTCAGATTCTATTTCAAAAACCACCCAAGTTCAATCACTTAAAAGTCTTTGGTAGTCTATGTTTTGCTTTTACACATGATCAACTTCGTTCTAAATTTGATTCAAGATCATCAAAATGTATTTTTCTGGGTTACTCCACTAGTACTAAAGGATTCAAGCTATATGATCTTCAAACACACAGAATTTTCATATCTAGAGATGTTTCTTTTTATGAGTCCATCTTTCCATTCCAAGACCCTTTAAACACATCTACAAGTTCTAACTTGGTTATTCCTCAATTTTCTCATATTCCACTTGATGATGACACTATTTTAGATTATAATTCTGCTGCAAACACAAATATTCCTCATTCAGATAAGTCCTTAATACTTTCAGATCCCCATAGAAAATCAAACCGCATTCGCCATCGCCCTACATATTTGCAAGATTATCCACTTGGTAGAGAAATGTAACCTTCTACTATTTTAACTGATCAGAATTCAACATCAGGTCATACTTCTCCTCATTCTCTTTCTCTTGTTGTTTCTAATAAAAATCTTTCTACCTCTTATAATATTTTTTCTACTGCTATTCTTCAAACTCATGAACCTACATCCTATACTGAAGCCATTAAACACACATGCTGGAAAAAGGCTATAAATGCTGAACTTGCTGTATTACAGGCTAATAATACTTGGCAACTTACTCATTTACCTCCACACAAGATCCCAATTGGTTGTAAGTGGGTCTTTAAGGTAAAATATCATTCAGATGGGTTTATAGAAAGACATAAAGCTCGGTTGGTTACTAAGGGCTTCACCCAGCAGGCTGGAATAGACTATCTTGACACGTTTTCTCCTGCATCAAAAATGACCACTATTCACACTCTTTTGGCAGCAGCAGTGGCAAAGGACTGACATCTTTATCAACTTGATATTAATAATGCCTTCCTCCATAGTGAATTACAAGAGGAAGTATATATGGTACCTCCTCCTGGTTATCCTAATCCAGACAAGAAGGTTTGTAAACTTCTTAAATCTCTTTATGGGCTTAAACAAGCCAGCAGGCAGTGGAATGCCAGGTTAACCACAATATTGTTGTCTAAAGGATACACACAGGGTACAGTAGATCCCGTTTATTTTACAAGGCTGAATCCACTTTATATACAACCATACTAATCTATATGGATGATGTAATACTTGCAGGTGATAACATTGCTGAAATCAATATGATAACCTTCTTATATGATACTTTCAGAATTAAAGATTTGGGAATTCTAAAGTTTTTTCTTGGTTTGGAGGTGGCTCGTTGATGTGATCCCAAGTAGGGTTCTGTATACATTAGATTTTTATCAATCTTTATCTAATTAGTTTTAATATAATATATTTATGGGTTGTATAATTATATTAAAATTAAGTATATTAGTGAGTTTTGGGCCTGTTTTGTATTAGTTATAGTCCAAAACTAATTTAGGTTTTATTTTTATCTTATTTAGAAGTTTATCCTTATATAGGAATATTATTCTTATCTATAATAGGTTAACCTTATTTAGGAAATTATTTTTATCTAGGAAGAATATCCTTATCTAGAAATGTTATTCTTATTTAGAAAATTTATTTTATTTAGGAAGTTAAAGTTAGGGTTTTCATGTAAGCTAGTTATTATAAATACCTAGTTATTTATGTAAATCAGGACTTGAGATTTTGTTTAATAAAACTTAATGAGAAAATTCTCTCAATTTTGGTTCTTGCTAGAATAGTTTAGAACTTATCAAAGCTAATCCCTTTGTGGCGTTCTTCAATTATACCAAGGTTCTCTAGCACAGGTTGCTATTGGATCGAGGTTTCTTGTTTCAAATTTGATTTGGTTTCTAAAGGGGTCGCATACTATGCGTAAAGATGTTGGGTCTCAAAACAAGTCGATTGGGGTTCGCATCACTCGTTCACACAAAGGCATAAATCTTTGTCAATGGAAGTATGCTCTTGATATTTACAAGACACAGGGTTCTTAGAAGCCAAACCAGTTTCAACACCTATGGTTTCTACCAAGTCTAATCTTCGTGCGGAGCCTTTGCTGACTGATGTTCCTATGTATAAGCGATTGATAGGGCGTTTGCTTTATCTTACCACGACAAGACCAAATATTTCATATGCAGTTCAACAGCTTTCTCAGTTTCTTGACAAGCCGACTGAATTTCACCTGTGTGCTGCCTATAGAGTTCTTCGATATATTAAGCAAGATCCTGGAAAAGGTTTATTCTTTCCTGCTCAAAATACTCTTCATCTCAAGGCCTTTTTAGATTCAAATTGGGCTTCATGTTCAATCTCTCGCAAATCTGTTACAGGTTTTTGCGTTTTTCTTGGTTCTTCTCTCATATCCTAGAAATCCAAGAAGCAATCCACAATTTCCAAGTCCTCATCTGAAGCCGAATATAGGGCCCTCGCTGCTACTACTTGTGAACTTCAATGGCTTTGTTATTTACTTCATGACTTACATGTTTCACATTCACAAGCAGCGTTTATTTATTGTGATAATAAATCTGCAATTCAGATCGCAACCAATCTCGTTTTTCATGAACGTACAAAGCATATCGAGATTGATTACCATCTGATCCAAGAGAAGATATTTCCTGGTACAATTCAGTTGTTCCCTGTTTCATCCCAGAATCAAGTTGCAGATTGTCTTACCAAGCCCTTGCCCACTCCATGTTTCAGTCACTTAATCTCCAAGCTAGGTCTTCATAGTGTTTACTCCCTAGCTTGAGGGGGGCTAATAAGCATATATATAACTAATAGTAGTTTAGTAATAAACTTTTTTTTCTATTCTATTAGTAAAGTTAGTTAACTAGTTGTACTGTATAAATACTGATTCAGCAATAGTGGAATGTGTGTGTTTTTCATTCCCAAATTATCTTCTCATCAGTGATTGTGGAATTGTAATTTATATGGATTGAGAATGAAATCGTGAAATTATTATTTTTAATTATATTATAATTTCATAGAATTGTAGATAGAATTTTTATTCTAATTTTAGACGGCTGCCAGACACTGATATTAAAAATTTTAATTTCAAACTTTACAAATAGACCCTAAATCTCATTGGTTGCTATTATAATTTGGGTTCAATAAAAGGATTAATTATTATTTATTTGTTGAAATTTAGTTTAATTTACAAGTCAAATTAATAGGTTTTTAATGTTTTATTTCATCAATTATTTAAATTTTTTTGTTAATTTTTCTATATTAATCAAAATTAAATAAATAATAAACATGCATCTTTTCATCCAATTATATATGTGAATATGAAAATAATGAAAAAATAATTATAATAAAATCAAATAAATGGTAAATAATAAATGTGCATACTAAAATTAATAATATCTTATAAACATATAACACTAAGTTCATGTATTAGGTAAATAAAACACCTATATCATTATATATATGTAATTTTGAAAATAATTAAAATGATACTGCAGATTAAATTTTTTATAAATAATTAAATAATTTTAATCAACATATAAAATAATATAATAAAAATTAAACCCGTCCAAAGCGTGGATAATTTAAGGTGAATTATAAATGAAGAATGCATATGTTTTGAAGACACAATTTAAAATATAAAATTTAATTGAATTTTATATTTTTTTGTGTTTGAAATAAGTCTATATTTGAGTTATTTTTATAATTTATTTCCTAAAATACTGTCAACATAATAAATATAATTAAAAAAAATAAGAATAATTATGTTTTATATTTATAATTAATAATTAATTTATAAAATATAATAAAAAATAGTTAGATAAGAAAACAAGTGAAAAATAGTAAAAGAGAGAAAATATTGTACATGGAGAATAGTAAGAGAAGAGAGGATGTATGAAATAAAAAGAGAGATGAAAAAGAGGAAAGAGAAAAGATGAGGAAGAGAAAGAAAGAACATTAAAAAAGAAAAAAAATTAGTATTTTTAGTTATAATATTTGTTTTGTTAATTTTGTGAAATTCATTAGAAAATTTCACATACTTTAACAGAAATTAATTTAATTATATCCAATTTCATGAGATTAAATTTATAAAATTAATATCAACGTTAAAAATAATGTTTTAATACAAAACATTTTAAAATATGAAATTCGAAATGAATTTCTTAAATTTTTATAAAATTTATTTATTTTAAATGGATCGTAAATAGTTAATAAATTATGAAATATTAAGGATTTAATCAATAAATTTTTAAATTAGTGGGAATAAAATTTTACATAACATAAAAGACTAAAAACTTTTTAGTTTAGTTTTCAAAATTTTTAAATATAAATTTTGATTTGTAATTTACCTTAATTTTGGGGAGGAAATGAAATTCGAATCATGACATTGAGTAAATTTTGATTTGTAAATTAGGTCAAATATTAAGAAATAAATAAATAATTTTATAAAAAAATAAATAATAATTAACCCTCAATATAAAAATACAAATTACATATTAATTAATATCCACTGCCTACCGACTATTCCAGTAGCCAGTTTCTAGTTAAATGGTCAAGATTCCTTTGAATAAATCCAACGGCCAGCAAGGCATCTCAACTCAAGATAGCGATAAGCAATTGGCATAAACGGTTGAAACCTGAAACCTAGCATGAACGGTTGAAACTTAAAACCTATAAAATCTCATTTTCTTTTCTCGAAACCCTAATTTTCAGCTTCCGTCGGCCAAGTGAAGAGATGGGGAATAAGAATGAGAAGAAAGTAAATGTTTCCGGGAAGCCGAAGCACTCGCTTGACACAAATCGGAGCAATGGAACTAGCAGTAGCTCCACTCGTAGCGCCGCCACCGTGCGCCGCCTCAAGATGTACAACAACAAACCCTTCCGCGACAGCAAGGGAAAAATTTTGAAGCATGATTTGCAATCTAAGGACCTTCCTAATACGCGCATACAACCTGATCGCCGCTGGTTTGGTAAGTTCCCATGTGAATTTTTGTATTGATTCTTCAAGTCTCTCTGTGTCAGTTGCTTTTTCGCTGTGAAGATATGTGAAATTGAATATACATGTTTTTTTTATGGATGAGTTTATAGTGATACAATAGTTTTTGCAATTATTGGGTCCTTTTGTTTTAGGAAACACACGAGTTGTAAACCAAAAACAGCTTGAATTTTTCCGTGAAGAGCTTCAAAATCGGATGTCAAGTAGCTATAATGTCATCTTGAAGGAGAGAAAGCTTCCATTATCCCTTTTAAATGACCACCAAAAGGTATTTGCTGTTTTAAGTGTATCTTTCATTTTGAAGCAATTTTCTGTTTTCCAAAGTATAATTTAGGATGGGAACATACCCTTTTTCAAATTAGATAAAATATGTTCATTGTTTAGTTCAGAGCTTGCTTTTAGTTATTCATTGATGGACTCCTTAAATTAGGAACCCATTTTCTTTCATTTAAATGCATATTTTAGATGTACTAAGTGTTCAAACCTGGTCTTATAAGTTTACTTAGAGTATTTCTTTGCCCGATTGCGACCATCTACAACTCTTATGCAATGCATCAACATGAAAATTGTACCTTGAGTTGCATTTTTCACTTGCATTTCCTTTTTCATGTTTTTAATATGTGAAGCAAGCTAGAGTGCATCTACTTGATACGGAGCCTTTTGAGGATGCATTTGGACCTAAGAGGAAGAGGAAGCGCCCAAATCTCTTGGCAGCAGATTATGAGTCTTTAGTTAAGAAAGCTGATGGTTCTCAGGGTAAATGAATTGGTTGCCTTTCTTATCTGTGGGGGTGGGCGGAGGGTGTTGGCTCTCTCTTATAATTTTGGTTTGTTTCAATGTAATGGGTAGTTTTCTTTTTAGTGTACTTCTTAGATTTGAATATGTTTGAGATTACCAAAGCAATAAAGAAACCATGCACTGAAAAACTTGTTCTGAAATTTTGCAGATGCTTTTGAGTCGACGCATGGTGCTGATGCATCTGCAGAAGGGAGTGAAGTAGATGGATTTAGGGAACTGGTTCGGCATACAATGTTTGAAAAGGGCCAAAGTAAGCGTATATGGGGTGAATTGTACAAAGTTGTAGACTCTTCAGATGTTGTTGTTCAGGTCATTCTACTTCTCTTTGGCCAAATAAAAGAACATTTAATTCCTTCTTATTTCTTCAGTCATGTAGAAAGACAATATAGAACAAAAAAATCAACCTTTTAAATTATTTTTTTTCCCCTTCTCTTTTGGCTACTCGATGAATATATGATGTGCAATATAAATGTTAGGGTGGAGCTCTTTGTCCATTCCTGCTGTGCTGTGATATTTTCAGGTTTACAAAGATCCATTTTTTTGGATATTTCTCCATAAAGTTTCAATTCAATATTGATTTGCATATGCTTTCTTGTCATTTTCCTAGGATCCTATCTCTCTCTTTCTTGATGAGTTGAACTCCATTCGGCTGGTTGGATGAAGATTCAAACTTTTTTTTTATTGTTCTATGTTACAGGTTTTAGATGCCAGGGATCCCCAAGGTACCAGGTGCTACCATTTGGAGAAGCATTTGAAAGAGCATTGCAAGCACAAACATATGATTCTTCTGTTGAACAAGGTCAGATGTACATTCCATAATTAATCTTATAATAAGGAATTTTCCTTCTTTCTTCTGCTTGTTCCATGAGAAACTGTTTATAAAAATTGTTTTTCCTCTTATCCAGTGTGATCTTGTTCCGGCTTGGGCTACAAAAAGGTGGTTAAGGATATTGTCGAAGGAATATCCAACTCTAGCTTTCCATGCAAGCATCAACAAGTCTTTTGGCAAGGTACTGTGATACATGGCAATACTGGGTGTTCTGAACTCAGCGTGCTGAAGTTTTTTTATACCTCTTGGAATTCAGTGGCGTCCATGATGGGATGCTTATTTCCTTGAATCCAACAATATGTAGCATGCTAAATTATCTGTTTTTAGCATTTTGCTTTGAGATATATAGTTCTGTGATGTTGTTTCACCCTTTACACATATCAGTACTAGAAAAAATATGGAGCAAAAAACACCATTCTTTCTATTTTTAGGATTATAAAACTTGTATCTTTTCCTGTTCATGTTGAACTTTGCTATATCGTGCCAATTTCTAATTTGCAGTCTTTTTGTTTATTACTTTGGATTTTCTATCCTAATTTGTGAAACTGATTCATATTAAATTCAGGGTTCTCTTCTATCTGTATTGAGACAATTTGCCCGCTTAAAAAGTGACAAGCAAGCAATATCAGTGGGATTTGTTGGGTATCCCAATGTTGGAAAATCATCAGTTATCAATACACTACGCACAAAGAATGTAATATCTCCTTTCACCGTTTATTATTCTGATTAGATTGTTGATGCAACCCATTTATGTGGTTCAGGTTAATTGATTTTCTTATTTTCAGGTCTGCAAGGTTGCTCCTATCCCAGGGGAGACTAAGGTCTGGCAATATATAACATTAACAAAACGGATCTTCTTGATTGACTGCCCTGGAGTTGTTTATCAGAACAGTGATTCTGAAACAGATATTGTATTGAAGGGCGTGGTACGTCTCTTGTCTGTTTGTTTAAGAAGAAGCTATCTGAATGCATCATTTGGAAGTTAATTTCTTCGTTGTCTATGTTGTTTGAGTATTGGTTCTTTTTAGTAGGGCCCATGCTGTATTGTGCGTTCATTTATTAGTATAAAAATCTCAGGTCTTTTTGCTTAAGAGAAATTATCTCCTGAACCAAATAGTTTCTCTCAGTCTTCTTTTCAAGGGATGCTAGGTGGAGGCAAATTATTATTAAAAAAAATGAAAGCAACAAGAACTAAATGAATAATCATTGCCAGTTTTGGAGATCATAAAATTGAAAAATAAGCCAAGCAGGGCCATGGGTTTCTGATCACAGAAACTTGTGCTCAATTTTCCTTTCATTATGCATTTCTGTTTCACTATTCAGTATTCATATTTCTAGATCACTGGGCCCCTCTACAGGTACGTGTCACCAACTTGGAATATGCTGCTGAACACATAGGTGAAGTACTGAAACGTGTCAAGAAGGAGCACCTTGAAAGAGCATATAAAATAAAAGATTGGTGAGCTATTATTGTGTGTGAATCAAGTAATTCAGATCTTTTGAATCCAAATGAATTTTTAGAGAACTAACTTGCCTCATAAGATGTGCAGCCTTAAATGGTGCCAAATTTTTGCAACTTCGAAGTATATATCATTTTAGATGATGCACCTTTTTTTTGTTTTGAAGTCCACGTGATCTCTCAACAAGAAGATGAGCTTATAAAATCTTAAATAATTACGTTGTCATAAAACTGCCATGATTTTACTTTCACTGCTTGCCTTATATTATTTTTTGGCAGTAGAAAGTACTGTTTTAATGACTAACAGATGAAAGAATTTCTAGGCTTTAAAAGATGAAATTTCAAGATTCTTTTATTGTTGTTTATTTTTTAAAATATGCGATGTTCTTGTCCTAGCCTCTTCTTGGCATTTGCAATTGATTGCACTTAACTCTTTCAGTGGCACTTAATTTGGGAATGCTGTGTGTAAACAATTTTGTCTTACTGTTTTCAGGGATGATGAGAATGACTTTCTGGTTCAGCTTTGCAAATCAACCGGCAAACTTTTAAAGGTACATCATGTTCGGTAGTTAAAAAGCAAGCACTTTCTTAGAAGTCATATGAATGCATGTTATAATTGCATTTTAACTTGGTGCTGTATATTGAGGAGCTTTTTTTTCCATGTTTGCTAAATTTCATAATAAATCTAACCTATTGAGCTAGGGAGACTTAAAAACTTGATGGTGTTATGGCTGACTTTTTGTATCTGTTGCTAATGACTTTCCAGGTAACTAATGTCTTTATTTGACTGGTATTTTCCAGTGCAACAACATTCCATTAGGCTCAGATGAACTAGCCTCAATATCAATCCCATTCCATTATATAAAAAAAGACTTGCTTGATAAATATTACTACTATTTTAATGGCCATGCCATAATTTTTATACCTTGGTTGTAGTCTAACTGATACATGAGGCATGGACTACAGTAATGTGTGTGCCAAGAATAGAACCCAAAATGTAATTTTGGCTGAATTATTTTTTCCGTTTTGTGTTTGGTCATTAAGCCAATATAATTTTTTTGGCAAACTGTTGATGGCCATCCTAATTACAGTGCACCTGTGAGCAAAAAGTTTGCTGTTCTCTGAAATTTCCTTTTTCATTTTTAGCATTGGAAGTTTGAGGGTTACGCATATCAAGTGTATGCTTTGTATTTTTTGATTTCAGGGCGGTGAACCTGATTTGACGACTGCAGCAAAGATGGTCCTTCATGACTGGCAGAGAGGCAGGATACCTTTCTTTGTACCCCCTCCAGTGCAAGAAGACGACTCCTTGAAGGAAACTAATACGTATGGTATAGATGAGGATAGTAATAAATCATCTGCAGCTTTTAGGGCCATTGCAAATGTCATTTCATCCCAGCAACAGAAAAATGTCCCTGTGCAGAGGGATCTTTTCAGTGAGAATGAATTAAAGGGTTATGGAACTGACCAGGTTCCGATAGCCGGGGGTGAGATGCCTGAAAATGCCCCAGACATGGAGGATGATGTATCGGAAGAGCTACCGACTAGTGAGGGCGAAATAGATGAGAAAGTGGGAGCAACTGAATCATAATTGGGATTTTCCTCAAGTGATTTTTCTTCCGTAGAGAGGAAATGAATTTTGAGATCTTAAGTAGCTTATATATAAATATATATATATATTATAAAGTAAGGTACCAAATATAAAAATAGAATTGAGATCTTATTTCCATTCCATCATGTGCCGTAAAGGAATCCCATGTTACTATATTTGATTCACAGGTATTTTGGGAAGTATTAGTTCTTTTAACTTTAACAGTTCAAATTAAGAGGTTTTTTTTGGGGAGTATTAGTTCTTTTAACTTTTACAGTTCAAACAAAGTGGGGGTTGGATAAATTTTTTTAATGCAGATATTAATTTTTTGATTCTCAATAGTTAAGTTGTATCAAATGAGTTTGATTAGTAATAGTAGGTAACTGTTAGGCAGTTAATAAGTTGTTAGTAATAGGGGGTAGCTGTTATGTAGTTAAGAGGTTGTTGAATAATTATTATTAATAAAAATTTTAATTTAAAATTTTTTTATAAAAAAATTAAGTTATTTCTTAAAAGTAATATTTAAATAAAAGTATAAATTTTATATTTATTTTTAATAATCATTAAATATTAATATATATTAATAATTAATAATAATTTTATTAAATACTTAAAACTTTAAAAAATAATTAAGTTAAACGGATCTAAATGTTTCAAATATTTTGAGGAATAAGAAGTTAAACTTAGCTTCTTTTTTATCCTTACCTTATATATCTGAGATAATTTACCTATCGTCAAATGTTTTAACTGAAGTATAAAAATATATATAATATAATAAAAACTCCCTTGTTAGTTAACACTAAAATTGAAGAAATGTTATACATTCACGTATAATTTAGTGATAAGTGTATATTTTTTATAAGAGATTTAGAATTAATTATTCTTTTCAATAAAAAAAAATTAAATAAAAAAAAAAAGAGAGGAGAGCTATATTATTAAAAAAAATATATTTTTTCTAACAAGTGTGTCTAAAGATATTGGTAAACAAATAAAAATTCATGTAAGGTTAAATAAATTTTAATTTATCACATGTAATAGTAGTCATTATAATGAAATAATTCTATTAAAATATTTAATTTTTTCTCATATAATCAATTTTATATTAATTTATTAATCTTTATATGAAATAATTATTTTATAATTATATTTTATCTAATATAACTGATCAATCATAAGAAAAATAAAAAAATAAAAATGATAAATAAAAAAATTAATTAAAGAATTATGAGCAAAGTAACAAGTTAAAAAAAAGACAAATAAAAAAATTAATTAAAGAATTATGAGCAATATAACAAGTTAAATCATATAAAAATTAATTATATTCATTTTTGACAATTTGAAATATTATAATTCTTTTTAACAATCCACATCTTATAACTATTTATTTTTTAAACCCTTACTTATATTGCTTAAATTTTTCCATACATATTTCTATAGATTGACTTCTGCAAATGATTTTTTCCACGCTTATCGAAAATGGAAAAAAAAAGAAAAGAAAAAAAGAAAAATGGAAATTGAACTAAAGATTAAAAATTTTCAAACCAGATCTTTGATCACCCTTCTCTAACAGAGTGATTGTCATCATCATCATCATCATCATTACTACTGTCATAGTGAAAATAAAAATGAAGTGGAAGCAACTCATTCCTAGGTGTTTCATCACTATTAGTTTGTCGGTCAGAGACGTCATGATATGAAGTTGATAAATCTGTTAATCTTGAGCAGCTTCCTTTCTTGCTGCTCGAGGTCGAGGCAGAATCATCCATTTTGTTCTTGTTCTTGTTCTTCTGCTTGTAATTACTTGTCGAAGAACTTGAAGATAAACTTGATACATTATCCATGTGTGAGGAAGAGGAACTATGCTTAGCCCTCACCCTTCTTTTCCATCCATGAAGAGATTGCCTTACATTTTCAGAGACTACAGCTTTCTTGAACTTTGCATCCATCTATAAGTGAAATAAACCCGTAAATGAGAGACTCAGTGAGATCACCATAACAAGAAGATGAAATATTAATAGCAAAAAAGGCTTTACTTGTGTAACGATTACATAGAGTGGGAAAGTGATGAAGCTACACCAGAATTGAGTGACTACCCTGCATTTTTTTCCCCCTTTTTGTAGTTAGAATGAGTAATTTTTGATTAAAAGAGATTAGAGAATGTACACAGAGAAATGATGTATGTACCCAAATGTCAAGCGGATTCCAATGAACAATTTATTACTCATGAAACAAGAAGAACCATTGACTTCCCACTGCAAATAGAAACTGCAATTAGCACAATAAAATCCAAAATCCAGGTATACTTATGGACTTATGAAGCACAAACACTACAACAAATATGGGTACATATGCTGTTAAAACTAACAATTAACGGTCAGTATATACATACAATAATAAGTTGATAGTGTTGCTAAATGTCAAGATATATTATCAAGAAGTTTGGCCCCGTCAAATGTCTAACATAGCGTTACCAAAAACTTTTAGTTACGGAGTCTATACATTGGATGGAAGTGCTATTGATTCTTATTAGCATCAATTTTTGTACTTTCGACATCATAATCCACACATGGTGTTAAAAGGAGTTATTTGTAGTGGTGAGATGAATAACAGACTTCCAAGCGCTTATATTCACTTTCCATGTGCAAGAAAGTTTGGATATGGTCATTTTTTTTATTTGCAGCAGCAGGGTGGGAGAGGGGATTTAAACCTAGCTCGATTGCAGGGTTGTATGCACTTACTGCTATGCCTGGATGTGGTTGGATATGATCAATTTAACATACAGCAAATTGATCAAAATCTCTTAAGAGGTTCAATTCCTCCAATATGTTGTCTAATATCTATATTTGCTTACTGACATGTAATTTACTGTTATTATACAATAAGCATGAAAAATCTTACCAGTGACCATATAAATGCTGCCATCTCAAAAGCATTCTGCAAAAGAAATGCTAATTAAAGGATGAAAATTTTCAGTGTTATATTATAAACGTTCAAGGCAATAAAGAATGTTATACTTTTACTCACCTGAAATGATATTAATTGTATTAACCACAAAATAAGTTTAGGCTTTCCAAACCAAAATAGTTCATTCCTCAGGTTTAACTGATAATGACGATTTCCTGACCTTGGAACTATATCGATGATTTCGACAGCCAAACTGACCACTACCCGGTGAAGTTTTGTACCGATTACCAGTATTAACTTTTTATATTCCAAGAAAAAGAAGCATATCAATTTAGAATTATCATGTATACTTGAACAAATCAAAGGAGATATGTTTGATGACTTACAATGGCAGGGAGAAAGGAGAGCCAGAAGTAAATATCAGTTTCTGAACAAAATCCAGAAATTTTCATGCTCTCAGAAAGTATGCCATAAATTTCAAAATAGAGAATGATTAATAAGATTTAGTTAGAAGTAAATTCTTGTATGCTCTAAGGATATTGAATGTGTTCTACTCCTAATTTTATTATTAATGGCCCTTTCTTGATTTTAGATATGCATCTCTAGCATGCAATTTCAGTTGGCTTGGAATTTCATTAATGTGATTTTAGATTCTCCTTGAATGCAAATGATACAGAGATCTAAGATGGTGTTTTGTAGCTTCAATAGAGCTCAAACACCAAATAACATCCAGTAAAGTAAAATTTAAGACGACCATTCCCAGTAGTTCTGTAGTTGCAGCAAATTACCGTGGAAGTCTAGAAAAATGCAGCATATAGCATAAATCCAGAGAGGCAAGCTGCAAAAGAAACACAAACAAGAGTAATCAATTTTATCTGTTGGAAAACAATTTGGAGGAGTTTTACAATTTAACATAATGATGTTTAATTAGAAGGAAGTCTACATATAGACATTGCTAAAGCTGCTAGCTGACACTTCAATTAGTCTGTATGTAATTAATTTCTAAGCTTTGAAGACAAATGTTAAATATCATCTAAACATAAAGAGTTGGAACAGAATGAAAGCAACTTGTAACAGCATTCCAGGTGAAATTCTTAGGTACACTAATTCAAGAAAATGCTATTGTTCAATGTGCAAGAAAGTTGATTTACCTAATCCCAACAATATCTCGAAATGATTCCTCCATGCTACGAAGCATATAACTATGGAAATCATATGTCAAAGGAAGATCATGTTTCTACAAATAGGAAAAGAGAAAATTAAAATTTAAAAAAAAAAATAAACAAAATTGAATCTGTTACTAACAAAGCATATTACAGTTCGCCTCAGATTCTAAGTTACAATGCTACAAATACTATTTCTAACAGTAATACTATCATTCAATGTATAAAACTCGTGTAACCAGAAGGTTTTTATAATACTATTATAGACATTCAACAACACTCTTAACTTGTTAATATATGTTGATATTTAGTAACATCATCAACTTATTGTTTTATTGTTAGTTTTAACAACATATATCAAATAAAGTTAAATGAATACTGTTAATTCCAATATTTATTGTAGTGTCATGTATATATATGTAGCTCTAGTATGATTTTATTCTTTTAAACATGAGATTACTTGTGTCTCAATTAAGTTCCAGAAGAAAAAAAAGAAGAAGCTCTTCTTCTATTACTATTAACTATTATCTTTACACACTAGATAACGTCTTGTATTCATCATTACTTGATTCCCTAGCTATATACAAGTCCTGCCCTTCATTATAAGTTGATGCGTTGATAGAGGGGATGTTTAAATGGAAACAAAGTTTTGAAAATACCATTTCAGAAAAAGCTATTCGGTATAGGTTTGTTTTTTTTTTTGTTTTTTTTTTTTATTTCTAAATTTTAAAACGGAGTTTTATTTTTATACCCAAATACCTAAAAAATTATTTAGCATTTTTAAATTTCAAAAACACTGTATGTATGTTTATTTTAAATAGATTCAAACATGTTCAGAATATAGAAAAATTATTTCTGAAACATTATAAATGTGTCATTTTTTCGCGTTCAAAATATTTAAGAAAAAAGCTCCATTGGATTTAGAAAGAACATACAGTGATAAATCCATATCGCAAAGCCATATAATCAGCATAGTTTATGGAACTCCAGAATTGGCGGCTGAAACAAAGCTGCAAATTGATGCATTATCATTCAAATAATCACTTAACATTGAAAGAATTCAAGGAAATTAACCAAGAAATGGAGGGGAAAAAAAGAAATATCTGTCAATTAACACTATTACAAATAAACCCTTTTAATAGCACCATATTCTGAAAATGAAAAATTTGATGCTAATAAGAATTAGCAACACTGCCATTTGATGTATAAAACCTCATAACTAAATTTTTTTTTGTAACGTGCAGTTAATGTTTTGATATTTAATAACACTGTCAACTTGTTTCTATATAAATACAGAGATGAATTTACATAAAGCCAAAATTTTTAGGTTAAATTATAATTTAGTCCTTGAAATTTAATAAAATTACTTAAATAGCCCTTTAATTTTAAAAAATTAACTCTTCAATCCCTGATAAAATACTATTTAATCCTATTTTCTTTCACTTTCTTTTTTTTTCTTATTTTCTTTTCAATTTTCCTTTATTTTTTTCAATTTCTTTCATTTTATTTCCTAATAATAAAACAATTACTTTTAATTATTTCAAATTAAAGTATATATATGGTGCTTTTTATTACTTTTATATTTTTTAAATAAATTTATTCTATTATCATAGTGTTTATTCCTAAAATGTCTATCCTTGAATATACGAGTGCTTTCTTAAAATTTCTGCGTCCATCTATGGGTATATAAATAATAATTGTTAGTTTTAACATGTATCAAATGATGTTAAACTAATGTTGTGAATCTAATATTTGTTATAGTGTAAGCTATATATATATATATATATATATGGAACATAATATGATCTAGTTCATAAATCTTTCAACAAAATATCATATCAAATGAAAGAAAATTTACAGAAAATAAATACCAGCCAAACAAGAACTTTGTGATGACTCCATGGATGGGATGTACGGCGAGAAACGAAGGTAGTTATTCGTGTCATTCTTCTATTGTTAAATGCAGCTTGCTGAGAATCTAGAATTTTAGAAGTTGATACAATTTATTTATGAGATAATTCAAATCAACCCACAGACATAAACATTATGAACAGTAAAATGCTGCACCTTCTGCATTTTGTGAACTCAGAATATTAGCCATTCTCTTTGCTTGTTTTTCCCAGATGTGCCAGCTATTAATCTACGAGAATTAAATAGAAATTTTAGAGCTCCATTGACAAATGTTATGTTTCAAAAGCATAATTAACAACAGAAATTGCACTAGTTAAGACTGTAAGAGTATTTAAAAGGAAAAAAAAAAAAAAAAAACCTTAATCATGGCTAGGATAACGGCAATAAAGCTATATAGAACATGGATAACTCCCAGAACAAACATCAAGCGGTGAATCTGTTCTAAACTTTCTCGTGAAGCAAATGGCTCATGACCCTTCAAAACAATTAACCAGTCGAGTAAAAGTTAATGCAATTATATAAAGGTGGTCTTCATTTCATTTTCCACAAGAACTCTCAAAATTATATATGTAAGACTGTCTCATGGTCATTCATTTCATAAAATATAGAACCGGAATACATATTCCTTAGTCATATGAATTTGGGGTCCTTGTGAAGAGGTAGGATCAATTCATGAAAATAACTAGTAAAAGAGAAAAGTTATTGGGTTGGAGTATTCCTTTCACTTACATTAAGATGATACCTACTTGTAAAATCAGTAACGGATACTTAAGTCCGGAGGAACTCAACAGAGATAAAACTCATACAATATCTATTTTCTAGATTTACAAGACTTGAATTCAAAATTTTGTTGAAGATAACAAACTTTTTACCATTTAAACCGACATATATTGGTATTACGTTAATATTTTATTTCTATTACAAACGAACATGAATTTTTTTTCGTTTTAGTTTTTCATATATGTTTTAAATTCAATATAAGCATAATCAAATTTAAAACTTCACAATTCAATGAAGTTAGTTTTCCACCTCAAAAAAATTTTAAGACTTCACAATATCTCAACTTTATCATTAGACTAAATCCACATTCGCTGATCTATATGTTCTTGAGTTGGAATTAAACCCCTCTATGAGACATGCATTGATGGGCTCCCTATAAAAAAATGGGGCCAATTCATGAAAACAACTTGTGATCCTATGCATTGGTCAATCTATTATGAAAAGGTAGGTCTAATTCATGAAAATAACTTATAAACTTGTATATCTGCAAGTACAGAGTACACATAAAAATAATATACTGAATGCATTAAATAAATAAGTTCTGAAAAGGTAAACAAATAGAGTTGTTACCTCAGGGCATTTATAATCACGAGGAGTAAGGGTGTATAAATCATTTCTAGAAGAGGAATCATTTGTATAATTAGTAGCTGAATCAAAACTATTTCCTTCCAATATTTTCAATTCATCATGTAGTGCACAAGGCAAAAATCTGCTGCTTATAGCTGATGATTTGACACAAATCTTGGCCACAATTACAACCCAATGACCCATCAGCAATGACAAAAGCCCAAAAAGCATTAGCTCTGCTCCAAGATTCACAACATCACACTACAAAATTTAGGTAACATGTTCTTGAAAAGATTATTGAACAAACAAAGAAAACCTATAATTGTTTACCATCTTTGATCTTCTCTAAAGCTGAAAGTAGTGCTTTCCTCTTTCTCCTCCTCTTTTCCAACCACTATTTCCAAAAAAATAAAATAAAATAGTTTTTAGGGCTGTGAGGTTTCAAGTTTGAGTTCCTGTCCAAATCAAATTTACCAAAAAAAACAAAAAGATGAAATTTCTTTTTCAATTACCTTTCCCAAGTGTTCCAAAGAGGCTTGGAAAAAGAACCCCAAAAAAACCATAACAGTGATTACTGAAGCCAAAGCCCATGTTGGAGTTACAGCCAAAGATTTGCCTTCCTCCTTGGCCTTTCCCTCCATTTTCTAAAGAAAAAAGAAACTTACAGATCCTGATTCAATTAAAACTTCCAAGGATTTTATTTATAGACCCATTAACTACAAAGTCAGAGATCCACAAATCCCATCAGTCTCTTTTAATGCTTCTTATGGAGAGTTCATTCAGGCCATGAATGTCAACACATGGTGACTGCATCTCTTCAGGGCATTTAAGAAACCATGCCATGAGTGCTATGAACCAAATTGGCATATGGGTCCCTTTGAAAAAACAACTCTAAAACCATTTCATGCATTTGGGGAAGGAAAGAACGTGCCTTGGTCTGATTTTCCATATTTTCTCTGCAATAATTGGGAACCATGAATTTAGCACCTTAACTTATGCTTAAATTAGTATATTAATTAGGACTTTTTTCTTTTCTTTTTTACTTTTTAAATTAATAATAAAACATGATTATTTAATAATATTTCAATATTAATTATTATCTTGTTTTCTTAATTAGTTTATAATAATTTATGGGATCAAATAGATTCTTCAATTTTAGGATGACTGATTTGGTCTATAACAACCTAAGAAAGATTTGCAAATGAGAACATCTGGCATGACCAAGTATTCTATATATCAAATTTTTTAAATCATGAGGTATATTAGGTATTCTTATATTATAAAAGGTATAAAATTAATCCCCTCTCGAATTTTGTAGCTAATGTTAATCCAAAGAAATTTGACTTGATAAGAATTTGAATACAAAAACTTCCTATGAATCATCCAAAATAATTCTTGGCCAAAGCACATAGTGAATGGTAATTCTATTTTTACAAATCAGAGTTCAATTTTCTGGCCCTCTTCCATCTTTAGGGGCTCAGTTTTTGGCTTCTCTTCCATGTTTAGGGGCTCAGTTTTTGGCTTCTCTTCCATCTTCAGGGGAAACTCATTCTGCACCCAGGCAAGATATCCTCCACCCATGTTGCTCACATCCTTGAAACCCTATCATATCATTCTCAATAAATTAGTTAATTTCTCACTTTCCTGAACTTAATTAAACAAGCCAAGCATACCCATATTCAATTTAAAGTTAATTTTGGGGCCAAAAAAGGATTTGGACTTAATTTATATAAAAACTTTAGCAATAAAATAAAAACCAATAACTTAGAAAACTTTCGTAAATGAAAAATTATACAAACTTACAGCATTAAGAAGATCAGCAGTTGCATACAAGGATCTGACTCCACTTTGACAACCCTATACAGGAAAATAATTAAATACCATAAGACTTTGTAATTGTTAATTGTTTAATGTTTAACCACATATATATAACACTGCCTTATGGTAAAAAAAAAAAAAAACAAATAATTTACGTAGAAAGCTAATAATAATAAATTAACTTGAAAAATTGAATAATTACTACAACAAGATGATCTTCCTCCTTGCAAACAGCAGAAACCTCCTCCAAGAATTTAGGATTTTTCACCCTACCTGAAACCCAAGATCTCATAGTGTCCTTTTACTTCATTTCTTTTAATACATATAAAGTAAAGAACTTAAAGAAAGGTAAACAAGGCTAATTATTGTTAGAATCCAAAATATTTATACCTTCTGGTGTATTGAACATGTAAGGAATATTGAATATTTTATCTGAATGCACATGACCTTTCTCAAACTCTTCTACCGTCCTATGGGTACAATGAACAAGAATTATAAAAACAAAAGACAATAATGAATTTCGATTCAGAAGTACTGGAGTCGTTTTCAAGATTGTCAAGTTATAAATTCATAATATTCAAGCAATCTTGACTGTGTACCTAACATCCAGATAAACATGGCCAGACTCTAGCAAACCCTTGGCTGCCTTAACATCAACTGTGATGACTTCCGCTTCTGAGCTATAATATATTAGAAGAAAAAGAAATAACCCACAAGAGATCAAATTCAAAGAAAATTCCATGTAAATAATCCAACAGAATACTTGGTTTTATGGCTTATAAATTGTAACAAGAAAAAGTGAAAACCTTTTGTCTAGAGAGCCCATGAAGATAATTTGGCTTTTTATACTAAGAATAAGTTGAGTATTAACCAGTGGGCAGTGGCTTTTTTCCAGATCTGGTAGCTGTTTGCTAGGTTTGCCCGAGAAAACCAGCTGCTGATATATATAGAAATGGGCTGAATAAAAGCAGCAACTGCTGTTGTTTGTTGCAACCATTTGTTTTCTGTGGGAAAATAGATAAAAGACATAATACATGCAGCTATCCAAAAGAGGAGATCCAATAATATGATGACACGTAATTGCAAAACAAGATAGGAAAGTGTCAACTAGTTCAGCATTTTATAGCTGCTCTGAATCATCCACTCACTATCTGCCAATAGTATGATGGACAGAACAGCAATGGTGGATATTGTGCTAATTTCAATAGAACGACCTTTTGCCCTAACCTTAGTTTCTGTTGAGAACAAGGAAAAAGAGTGAAAAAAAAAAGTATTAATATTTAAGTTAAGATGCATTTCCTTCCCTTAGTCAATCAATATTATATACCAACATTATGTACCAACGGGCCTTTGATTCAATGGTACTTATGCAGTCTTTAGGATTAAAAGATCGCGAATTTGAACTCTAGTCAGAAACAGATTAAAAAAAAAAAAAAGAAGAGAATATTACAGTCAAAATACAATTTTCTCCCTCCCAGTACTTCTTCAATAGTTTTCCCCTTGAGCATATTACAAGTCAAAATGTACATCTTGCAACCAAATCTCAGAAATACTTTGGCAGTATAATTAACAAAATAGAAATCGAGAAGTTATGAAATGTGGAGAGAACTTGTGATATGTAGAGTAGCTATTGAATGAAAAAAGTATTATCATACAATACAGAACTATATATAAATTGACTTTTAAAAACTCAATTCTGGACAAATTCAGTAAAAAATCAATAATTACATGTGGTTAAACACTATCTGCAACTCTTCCTTCAATTTAGGATGAAACAATGAAAGCCACTGTAAGCTTTCTCAGAACTGCATCCACTGTATATTTGCCACAGACACAGCAGCAGCATTTTGGGATGTCCATTTCAGACTCTGTAGAGACATGGGATCAATGACAAACTTAAAATGCAGTTATTGCCTTCTTGGCCATCCCTGATAAACAAAAGGCCTGCAAATGAAATAAGGAAAATGAGAAAGGGAGTTAACCATGGTTGGCAAATGAATTGAACATCAAAGCTATGCTTTTTAAATGCGACATAATATGGTAACTAATTCCCAAATGTAATTATTTTGTATGCTTGAAGATCAATTGCCAATTTCAATATGACCACTTATTTTCCTCTCCTCTTCAGGGAGAAAAATGCCAAGTTATTTTCAGTCAACTCTGTCTCTTTTGCATCAAATAATGAACTAGTCTACTACCTTTGGACTTGTTTGGTTCACCTGAATTGGAATTGGAAATGGAAATGAGAATGGATGTCTAAATTTAAATAATCCTATCCCAAGTTTATTTTTTAAAATAACCAAATAGAATTTATTGATTACATTAATAATTATGCTTATATATATATATATATAATTTCAATATAACTTAAGAGTTATTCAAATATAAAAATATAAAAAATATTATGGATTCCTTGTGAAAAAAATAAAATAAAAAAAAGGATCCTATTGCAAGAATTTCATTTCATTTACAATTACAAAGCAAACCAAACATGGCATTCAAGTGAGAGATGGGCACAAATTCAGTTCTTAAGTAGTGATAATTTGCATACCTGATTAAAAAGCTAGTCAATTGCTTGTTGCATTTACTGATTCTGAAGCCAGATTCCCCTCTTGATCTGCATCAAGAAGATGACAAATCAATCTGTCTGGAATCAAATTTAAGAAATATTGGCAAATTTTACTTGTTTGGCTTCAATAGTAATGAAACTAGACAAATTCATTATCTATGTCATTTAAGATCTGCCACCCCCAACATTTCTAGTTCTCTTATTATCTTGCTCCTGCCCGTTACCAGAAAAATATTGAAGAACATAGCATAATATCGTAAGTTATAGTTTAAAAGCTAGCATCTTATTCACCCATCTCTTGGATACTGACCAACACTCCTCTCTCCACAATCTATCAACTTGCTGCCAGTAACTGGTTTAAGGACATAATCACAACTACAAGAAACAAGATTGTACAGCACATTTCCCCTTCTAATTTGAGCTAAATCCACTCCAGCTCTAAGTATTGAAAACATAAATAAACAAATGTAACATACTATGAATTATTATTAAATACATTCTTCTAGTGGCTATCACCTCTTATGTTCCTAGCATGAGCTTAGCAAGCCCTTCTCATGATAGCTAAAGAGAAATCTATTCCAGAAAAAGTGCTCAACAGAGGGGAAGCAAGGTTTCTGGGAAGAGAAGATCTAGAACTTTTTTCACGGCATCAACTCTACCCTTTCACATGATTCATATCACATGAACCAAACTTAAATGCCCCTTTTATACACTTATAAACAACCAACCAAGTGATTTCCATTTCCAGACAACACTATTTTACAGAATCTCACTTGGTATGATGTAAAGTGATTAGGCATTCTAATGCCAAAAGGTTTTCTAACTATCTTCGCAAGTCCACAAGTTAGTTCTAGGAAGATGTTAGTTCAATTTTGCCAATGCATGCAGTCATGGAATCAGAAAGTTGAAGCCTAATGTGATATTAATCACATCAACTCATCGCTCTAACACTTCGATAGGCTAACATACTCACGTCGTTTAAGTAGAAAAGGCACTCTTGTTTTGGTATTGCAATTTGGTATGTAATTATGTGAGCTTGAAAAAGAATGCAGCTTCATGTAAGCATACTGGAAATAATGACCGCATAAACAGGTAAGATTGGCCATACATCATAATACATACACAGAGCATGAGTGCCACCATAAATATACAGTTAATTCCTTCATGGTACACTAAAATTTACAAAGGGCCTTTGTGCATTCACCTCAGAAAAAAAAAATTGTTTTCATATCAAACTTGCACACAGGGCAGAATGTTCCCCACTTGGTCAGCCACGCGTCCACACAGCTAGAATGAAATTCTGCAAGTAAATTTATTAACATTGTTATCAGCAAGTAATTTGTGTTTTTGTAAGGGCAGAGAGATGAATGGTGGAGGGACACAAAAGTGATCCATAGTATAACACCATACTCTTATTCAACAAATAGTCGGCGTCCTACCATGTTGGCAAGGGAGAACTTTAAGAATTTCCCCATCTTTGTAATCCTCAAGGCAAATAGCACAGGTTTCTCCACTGTGGCTGTGATTCAAATGAGCAGAGTGGAATGTGAAACGGGGAAAACCTTTCAGCATCCGTGCGTCCAGACTTTTGCAGTCCAAATTTGTTTGCCGCCAATGTATCCAATGTCTAGGCATGATGAAGGCTATTATAAGGAAAGTTAGGATAACAAGAAGAGAGAGAAACGAAATAGCTAAAACAGTCCATGCTCTGTTGCTATGAGACAAGTAAATGCAACATTCGCCTTCTTCCCCACGAGCGTGCTCCTTTAAAATTTCACCCGCTGCCTTTGAAACAAAAACAGCATGCACCTTGATTCCCTCAGGATTTATCATCACTGCAAATAGAGATAGTAAATTTCATGATAACCAAAGCACCCAAAATTATTTTCCCCCAAAAAAAAATACCAAAAAGAAAAATATTAGCTGAATTACTAAATCCTAAACATCTACAAACGAGCCTTTGATTCAATGGTACTGGACTCATATCCAGAGCTGAAAAGTCTCAATTTGAGTCCTAGTCGAAGGCAAATTTACCAAAAAAAAAAAAAAAGAAGAAGAAAATACATCTCCATATGTTATTGAACATAATCCTATTCAATTAGCTTAGTAATTGGTGAACACAAATTACAAATCACAAAAAAGCAAAATATTCAAGAGAAACATCATCAGTTGATTTAAACATAACCTATACATTTAGGGGGAAATTTTAATTTTATTTTTTTTTAAAGAAAAGCAATAAATGGGAAGCGGAAGAGACGGAGAACTCACTGTAAACCAAATTTCTCTTATCTCTATCATCATAGACAATTGCAGCACTGAAGCCCCCATTTTGCGCATTTCGAATTTTATCCTCAAAAGGGCATTCCCCTCTTATAATCAAAGCAAATCTTACTTGCTCAGTTTCATTTAACTCAAAACGATTGTGTAGCGAAGAACAAGCGTCCAGAGGATTCGCCACATGCAAAGCTCCACAAATACCAGAGTTATTGATGCCAACAGCTGAACAAACAAAGAATCACATACAAATATATAAATTAAATTAAAAAGAAAATAATAATATTAATTTCAGTTCCAATATTCACTTTTCATCTATTTTCCAACACTTTCTGAGTATCCAAACAGAAAGAAAGTTACCGAATTTGGCGGGAAGGTCTGGGAAGGAAAAGAAGAAGGGTTTTAGAACTACAGTAGCTGAAGTCAATCGAATAAAGTAACAAACAAATAACAACAAGGCTTCTCTCATTATTTATATTTTCTCGGAACAAGGAAATAATTTTTCTCGCTCTTTCTCGTTCGGAATCAGGAAAATCGAATTTCCAGAGGAGTAGTTGAGAGGTGGAGAGACGCCGAGACGGCGGTGACTGGTGGTCTTTTTATTTTTGAGGTGACCCATAGCCGAAGGCGATTGTTCGAAGAGACAAACGGTGAGTTTTGAAGGTAAATATGACATGTCGTTTGAGGTGTCACCTTCATGTGCCAACGACTTGTCGTTTTATTATTATTGCATGTATATGGAGCCGCCATCGGTTAGAGATGCGAGGCTGTGCAAAGGAAAGTATGGAAGAAATTTCGAATCTACCATTGCCAGAAGCGTTTCTTGATTTCCTTCAAGAACATGAGCTTGACCCTTCCATTTATACTGCCAGCGATACAACCCCTCGATATATAAGGTCCTTCAATGTCAATATCAATCAGTTCTTCTTCTTCTTCTCTATTTTTTTTTCTTCTTACAAGATACCCTGTTCTAATTCCTGTAACATATGCTTGTGTTCTGTTCTATTTTACAAGTTTAGTCCTACTTGCTTTTCAAGACTGAATTTTATTAGGTATATTTTGAGAAAGTTCTGTTCTTTTGCTAATTTTAGTTGATAAAGTTCTTTTTTTTTTTTGGAGAAGATTGAAGCCTGGGAGTGAAGATGAGCTTGAAGAGATTGAGGTAGAGATAAAGTGTAAGCTTGAGAGAGTAAATTGGTTACCTGGGTTTTATTCTCTTCCACCTCAATTTCAGATTGCTAATTCAAGGGCATATAGAGAAGGAAAGGTAAGAAATCACAATAAATTAATAAATAAATCATTGGAAATCTTTAACATGGGCTGAATTGTTCTGTTTAGGGGATCATTTAAGAGTATTATTAGGTCTAGCTGTTATTGATTATAAATCTTTATCTAACTATTGTGTTTTTGGGTTGTGTTTATCAAGATTGTTTTATTAGTTTTGTTTTTACTTTTTATGATTATTCAGATATATGGAATTGATGCAGCTTCGGGAGCTGCTGTTTTATCCTTGAATATCTCAGTGGGAGATCATGTTCTTGATCTGTGTGCTGCTCCTGGTAAGTGATATTTTCCCCTTCTTGTGTTTAGTTAGTATGGTAGATTTAATTGTAAACCTTTATTGGTTTGAAAAGAATGTGCACTTTGGCAACCTTTGGTTAAGTATGAAATGAAATTCTGTTTCTGTTTCAATCTATGGGAAAAATCATTATGAAATTGAATGTTGCGTAAATGCTGAATGGGGCACAGTATATTGTTTCAGTAGTAGAGTTTGGTTTTCTATGACCAATCTTTGTTGCCTGGATTATGTGGAACTATCTTGCTTGAGTATGAAGACATTAAGTTGGCTTGGTTTTGAGCTTAGTAGTAATGAAACATGAAGCATGATTGAAGGATGTTGATAGAAGTGTATGAGCAATGCAAAGCACGCATTTTCAAAAGCTTAAATGCTTAAGAATGTTTAAGAGGGATGTAAACAATATTACTATACTTGTTTTAAAATGGTCATGGTCGTGTTAAATATGCATCTCCACTCAAAACTGAGAAAATAGAGTGGTCTATTCAGGAAATTTGTTTATGCCAATTGATTAACTTTCTAAAGTTTTGCTATTGTAATATATGATAAATAAATCTTTGAGCTATTTTTGTGAATCACGTTGAATGTGTTTCTTATTAGTCATTTACATCAGATTATCTAAAATCTTGCCAAGCTTATTTGTAAATGTCATTTTATCTTTAGGTGCTAAACTTTGCATGATATCAGACCTTCTTGGTGATTCGGGATCCATAACAGGGGTTGATATTGCAAGGCATCGCCTTGCAGCTTGTAGAACGATGTTGCAGAAATATGCATTGGGTGATAGGTGTCGATTATTTGTTGCTGATGGAACAACATTTTCTCTTGTTCCTGTAAGGGAACATTCAGATCCTAGATCATGTAAACAATTTGGAAAGTAGATCTGTACATTGTCATTAAGCTTCAAAGTTATTCTGCTTAACTTGTTTGGAACTCGGATTTCAATTTCTACCTGATTTTTATGTGTTGTCATTCTGTCTAGTACTGAACAGGTGAATCTGCAAGTCACAAAAAGGAAGACACATTTAGGGAGTGGACTTCTAGAAGACCATGGAAAGAAAGGAAAAGAGCAATTAAAGCAAGGGAACATTCTGCTTCACTATTTATTGCAGAAAGTGATCATCCTGAACTAATTTTTTATGGGTGGGATTCTGGAGTGGTTGGGCTTAGCAAAAGTGAATTATATCGAATTGTGTGTAGTAATGAAGTTCTAAGCTGTGGCTATGATAAGGTGAAGTTGTGCTGTAACTCGCTTACATTTACATTTTCCTCTTACAAGTTTTCATCTGTTTTCTAAAAGAATGATTCTTGTATTGATTAGATTTGCTGATTTGTATAGGCTTAATTACTGGTTGAAATTTGATTCAGGTTCTTGTAGATGCTGAGTGCACTCATGATGGGTCAATTAGACATATCCAAAAATTTGAACACTGGGGATGGGAAACCCTTCAGCAACGTGTATTGAATGCAGAGAGAACTGATAGTTTGACCAATCTTCAGGCAATTGCTTTATTGTTTTATGTCATATGCTAGCCATTGTCCACATGCATTGCACCTAATTCTCAGCAATACTTAATAAAAGATATTTATTTTATTAAGAATTGTTCAACTGATGCATTTTTTTGCATTTTGCCTAAATAAATAAATAATTAAATAATATTCATGTATATGTTTGTATTTATGTCATGGGAATTGAATAAAATCCTTTAACTATACTTACCATGTAATATAAATGGTGTTTGAACTAGGAGCTGTTATTGGTGCGTTTTTAACTATTATTTTGCTATTGGACTTCGTATGAACGTGAAATATATAATGACCTACTATGGAAAGAGAGTATAGTGGAGAAAGGATCATTTTCATAATTGTCAAATTAGATGAAGAAAGTGAAAAAATATGAAGTATTTTAACTGAAGCCATCAATAATCATTATACTGATAATTACAAGAAGAAATTCCCTTTCACACCATAGAAATAAGAAAATTCCATACCTGTGCTAATAACCCACTAAATTTAACCATAAGGGATCCTTTGTTAGTATGATGAGTTTTAATATTTTTATTGTCTCATGAATGTTTTAGAGATCCATATTTTTGCATATAATACATGCATATCTGTCAGAGAATTGCTTCTTCAGTTCTCTTTTGAAATTTCTTTGTGCTATACAAGCATCAATTTATGCTCTCCTTTCCCCCATGAACATATATAAAATGCCTTACAACTTAAGTTATGTGCTTGCGCAACAATGGGTGGACATCTTAACATAGCTCTAAATGTACTAAAATCTCCATTAACTACTAAGTCTTCTAATGAAGGAAATTGGTCGTTGTGGTTAGCAACTCTTAAATTGGGGAGTAAATTTAACTTCTATTAATGTAATATCTAGCTCAAGTGATTTGGGGATAGGGGTTTTGCATTGAGATTATAGGAGTGCTCTCCTCTTCTAACATATGTGCCTGCATAGACATACATGTGTACACACACACATATTCTTACACACAACTGGGCTATTGAAATTTTTGCAAAATGCTTATGACAGAAGTTGGGAGTTCTTAATTTTAGCTATCAACTTGCTAAGGATCTGGCATGAATGCAAAATAAATTATGTACAGTGATGGACAAAGTCTAGTTGGAATAGAGACTTCCCTTTTATTCCTCAAAATGAGATTAGGAGAATAATAAGAAACAAATAACTATATGATGAATACAAGAAATTCTGTGACACCTTAGATTAAAGACAGAAAATAGTGTAGAACTCTACTTAGTTTCATGGAAGATTCATCTATTGTGAAATGGTCTTTGTTTGGTTTAATTAACTTTATTTGTATTCCTTTCATTGTTAAATATATTTGTCTTCTGTTGCAGTTAAAACTTCTAACAAATGGTTTTAAGATATTGAGAGTTGGTGGTTTTCTAGTCTACAGCACCTGCAGGTGTGTACAATAGGCAAATCCCACGTCTTGCTAGAGTACACAAGATATTCATTTTATCTGAACTTTCACCTTTTTCATTGTCAGTTTGACAATTTCTCAGAATGAAGATGTGGTGAAGCATTTTCTTGAGGAAAATCCTTCTGCTGGTAGAAAACTCTGATCTCTGAAGTTATAGTCTCAAAATTAATTTATTTACAAGCACTTTCCATCCCACTGAATGTCATTCTAACAATACATGAAAGGGAGTTGGATTCATCTCGAGCCTTGAGTGTGTATGCATGGGTATTTTCTTTGGGTCCTCAAAGTTTCAAATCTCTGATTCTTCTTTTAGATAGAAGTATCAGAATGACCAAAATGCTTTATCAGAGAAGCAAGTTCAGGCAAATAAAATAGACATATGGATAAGCTGTTCCGACATACCTTGGTTTGCAATTTCATTATTAGTTATGCTTGATTGGTCAATCCTGCTTTCATTCATGTCCTCAAGGATGTGCTGTTGGTAACTGCATGAAATCCAAAAATTTCCTACCACTGTCTTCTGATTGTTTAACTATTCATAATGAGGTGGAGTTGTCAATTCAAATGTTGGTTGGAAGATTTTTATTTTGCTCTTTTTTTTTGCTATTTTGGAAGCAAAATTCAAAAGGCAGTATTTTGGGTAAGAGTAAAAGGTCAAAGTGCTACTATTTTTGACATATAAAAAATATTTTCTTATTATTATTACGTTTGCTTTGTCTCGTGTTAAGCAAAATCTATATATTTGTCAAGCAGACTTTTTTGTCATTACATTTGCTTTTAGCAAAATCAGAATTTATATAAATACATTTTAGGCATAAAAATAA
This sequence comes from Aleurites moluccanus, assembly GCA_948193065.1. Taxonomy (NCBI): domain Eukaryota; kingdom Viridiplantae; phylum Streptophyta; class Magnoliopsida; order Malpighiales; family Euphorbiaceae; genus Aleurites; species Aleurites moluccanus. The sequence goes on along the minus strand of CANXYC010250079.1, from coordinate 44,201 downwards.
AATAAATAAATAAACAAAAAGTTGAACCAAAAGAAAGCTTAGTATACACATGGAGAATACATTTATATTTGCAATTATTTATGTCTAACAACATTGCCTGCATTGAGGATTTCTTTTTATTGCAACAGGCCATAGCTATAAACTGTCATGGTATTACATATATTGATACTTTCATTGATCTTACAGAGTTGCAGGAGATAGATGCTGCCAAGGATTGGCCATGTAAAAGTGGAAGGATACCTAAGACCTTACGCTTTGATCCTGTAACTTCACAAACTAGTGGACTCTTTGTTGCAAAATTCACAAAATTGGCCATTTAAATGAGGTTAGTTGTTCCTTGGACAATAAACCTGACATTTCTGTTAATACTGCATTTTTGCTGCTGATGATCAAGGCATTAGAAAGTAAAATGAATTTGTTGCTTTGTGCAGAATTCTTCTAGTTGATGTTCATCCTCTGGAAAGATAATGATGTTCTGTCAAAACTATGTCGCGAAGCATTTGGTTTGAGTGATTGGTATGAACCCATAGGGTATTTGGGATGGTAATATTATGCAAGTATGGGTAGAAAATAGTCACAGGCTCTCATTCTGGGGTTATGCTCTCTCATTCAAGTACAAGGAAGCCTTCAAGGAAGATTAACTGGTACTGCAGGCAAAGGCAAACAAAGAAGGATCAAGTTTGTCTTTGGCTTTTGTTGATCAAATCTATGTAGTTTGAGAGATTTTATTTGATAATGGAACAAACTGATTAATCACATTTTGAGTGTATTTTATTTTAGTCTCATTCATAAAAAATTGGTTTAAATTCATAATTTTTATTGGTTCAATAGCTCCCTTGAAGCTCAACTAACTTTATAAATATGTATTCTATAAATATGTAACTATAATTTAAATTTATTATAATTTTTAACTTTATAATTTTTGTATTACAAAATTGTGTTATAAAATAATAATATTATTTATATTATTTTTTTTATTGGTACAATGTTTGTATTATATATAATTTATTAATTTCAATAAAAATAAAAGAGATTATAATAAAGAAAAAATTAAGAGATAAATGAATTGCATAAATGATGCAATATTATATGCTTTAATAATCCAATAGGAAATCACAGTTAAATACACCTAATTAAAAAATATATATATACATATCAATAAATTTTTTGGTAAAGTTTACATAAGAATTTTATAATCATTCTTAATTCAAATTAATCCAAGAAATTGAATATATAATCTTAGTTTATGAATAAAAATTATAAATACAAAATTAAATTTTTATAAATTTTAATATTTTTTAAATTTAGACTCAATTTATAAATACATCTACTCATAATTAAATCTAATTCGCCCATATTTATGAGGATTAATTTGAGATTAGTCTGAATTAACTCACTCAAGTTAACAGAAGAAGCGTTAATTTAATATAATTTTATTTTTTATATATGCAACTTTTTCATATATAAAATATCTGGTATTTAAAACATGGCAACTTTTTATTAGGATGGACGTTAAATCGATTAATACGAATTAAATTCATCAAATCGAAATAAAATTAATAGTTTTATAAATTATTTGATTTAATCCGAGAAGTTGAGCAAATTAAAAGTTTGATTTAATTTATAATTTGAATTTTTTTGCTATTTTAAATTGAATTTTATATATATATATATAATTTTATTTTATATACAATTAAATATTTTTTAATTTAATATTAATTTAAATTTAAAAAAAATTATTTATAAAAAATAACTAAAGATAAATAAAAAAATTTTAATTCTTGAAAAAAAATATAAGTTTTGAGAATATTAATGTGTTGTATTTTAAATTATTTTTGAGTTTTTTTATCACAAATATTTTATTAATTTATTTTTAAATTTATAATAAAATAATAATAATTTATAAAATATTTTGAAATTAATAAATCAGAAATTAAATTTAAATTGATAATTTGATTATAATAATAATTTATTATTATTTAAAATTTTTTAAAATAAAAATGATTAATTTGATTTAATAATAATATACTATGTTCGAATAGGGAGTAGGGAGCATCGGTAATCCGGTCATCCGTTGGCACCATATAGAAACTTCCTCGTTTCAATACCATCTTATTCTTCTTCGACTCTACTCGCACAATCACACACTCTTTTTCTGAATCAAAAATCCTTTTCTCTCTAAACCTCTTCTTCTCTTATCTGATCAATTAATCAATCAATCAGCAAACATGAACGATGCAGATGTCTCAAAGCAGATCCAACAGATGGTCAGATTTATCCGCCAGGAAGCCGAAGAAAAAGCCAATGAGATTTCCGTTTCTGCTGAAGAAGTAACCTAAATTTTCTTCATTGAAAAGATTTTTAATTTTTCGTTTTGTATTTGATCATCGAATTGATATGTTTTTATTCATTATTGTGCTTTGATTTGATTTGTAGGAATTCAATATTGAGAAGTTGCAACTTGTAGAGGCAGAGAAGAAGAAGATCAGGCAAGAGTATGAGCGTAAAGAGAAGCAAGTTGAAGTTCGAAAGAAGATGTAATTTTCTCTCTAATTCTTTTTTTATATATTGATTCAGTTGAAAATTGAGTTCTAAGATATTAGTTTTAGATTTGACATTTTGATAGTTATGTTTTGGTACTTGTGATCAGCCAATTGACTGTCGAATTGAATCAGGGAATAATTCTAATGTAAATTTGCATATTATGCTGTCTATAATGATTGTTATACATGTTTATAAATTTTGTGAAAATATGATTCTGTTTTGTTTAGTTAAATAACTGGAAACCAATTAGTTGTGTTCCATCTATAATGGAGTTTGAAATTGTGGATTTTATTTATTTTCAATAATGTATGTTGGTTCTTATCCACTGCTATTAATTTTGTTTGAGAAATAGTAGATCGCTGCTCGTTTTTCAATGAAAATGTTATAGATGAAAATTCTTTTGTGTTTATTGTTGGCAGTGAGTACTCCATGCAGCTCAATGCTTCTCGGATTAAAGTTCTTCAAGCCCAAGATGATGTGGTTAATGGCATGAAAGATGCAGCAGCAAAGGATCTTCTGAATGTCAGCCATGATCATCATGTGTACAAAAAGCTTCTGAAAGATCTGATAGTTCAGGTGGGTGAATAATTCAGCTGATTGCCTACTTCATTTCAAGGAGTTAGATAGATTAATAGACTATTTCAAACTAAGAAAATTATTATTTGAATAGAAAGTGAAGTAAATTCTTATATATCATTAACAATATAGCACCATCATTATATCCTGATCTTGAAGTCATTAAGTGAACAGTTTTGTGACCGATCTCATTCTTGAAGATGAACTGTTGCTTTTAAGTTTGATGAGACAAATTGTTATTGTTATTGTCAGGATATGCTTATTAAGAATGCTATTGTTTTTTATGAGTGAGGAATTTTAGCAATTATTTGGATTTTTTTTTTTTATTATTTTTTTTTTGTGGCAGAGCTTGCTTAGACTGAAGGAACCTTCTGTCTTGCTGCGTTGCCGGAAAGATGACCTTCATTTGGTGGAGTCTGTCCTGGATTCAGCACAGCAGGAATATGCAGAGAAAGTAAATGTTCATACTCCAGAAATCATAGTTGATAAACATGTCTATCTTCCACCTGCTCCTAGCCATGATAATGCCCATGGTCTTTACTGGTAACTTCATTATTTATTCCTAAAGCTCTAGAGACTGCTGCATGCTTGTGCTTATTCATATTTTGGTCACTGTTTGTGTGGGATTTGTCAGAAATTTAGCTATTGTTTGTGCTGAGTTCTAGTTTTGGTTATCAACATGTTAAAACTATGCTTTTAGGATTTTCCAAAGTCTTCTAATATCATAATTGATTTGTATATGGTTAATTGTAGAATAGACTAAGGTTAAGGTTCAGAATTGATCGTTTTTCATTTTCTTAAACAATCCCCCTTTTCATGTGAATTTTGGTTTATGGAAAAAGCATTTTGAGCTTAATTTCTTTTATCTCTTAGCTCCGGAGGTGTGGTGCTGGCTTCTCGAGATGGGAAAATTGTGTTTGAGAATACCTTGGATGCACGCTTGGATGTTGTGTTCCGTAAAAAACTTCCAGAGGTACGCTCCATTTGAACTGTTGTTATTATTGTTAGTTCTTGATTCTATTGTTGACGCTTATAATAGCACTAGCTCTTGATTTTTGAAAAAAAAATTTGTTTCATAGTTTTTCTTAGCAGCCTTCAAAGGTTATAATAACAGTAGAGGAACAAAAAAAAGAGAAGAAAATGGTCTTTATTTGAAATAGAACAATCATGCTTGTGAGGTTCCCCTGTTATCATTGTTGTTGAGCATTTCATGATTTTGGTGCTACTTGAAGTAGCAAAATAGGCCTTTTACCTTTAGGTCCAGCTCAATATCTTTTAAAAACTTGCACTAGTTTTTGTTCACACTCTTGAAATACCATTTTTTTTGGTTTTTGTGTCATGCTAGATCAAGAGTAAATGGCTTGAATGAGTTTTCTTTTCTACCACTGGATAATCCTGTGAAGGGGAGAAGTAATGTGGCTGTCATTTTTTAATTTGTTACATTTGTAAGATATGAAACTTCTTAAACAAGAAGCCCCTTTTATCCATGTGTTCATGAACCTGAGTAGAATAGCTCTCTTTCTTTTCTCCATCTAGGCATTGCCAAGGCTGATTCTGATTTCAGGACTTGGTTGTTTGATTAGTGTTTTGTTCTGTTTGTTTTAAATGTCCAGTTAGTTGCATAAATGATGTAATTTACATCTCTTATACTTGTGACAATTTACTGTGTTGCGTGACTTGCATAAACCTGAACTCTCATTTCACCTAGCACACGTGAAATCCTCAATTTGATTAATTTTAGCATGGCCATTACTGAAACCATGTTTGCTTCTCATTGTAGATCCGCAAGAGGCTCTTTGGTCAGGTTGCTGCATGATGAATTGGCTTGAATTGTTGCTTCAGCCCGGATAATTTATGTCCAATATTTGGAGTTTAGAATCTATTATAAATTGTTTGGTTGTGTATTTTTTTTTCCTTGTATTATTGTTTGTGGAATACCTTTTTTTATGCAATTAAGGAAGCTGGTACTCTGTTAGTGCTAGTAGCATTTGGGGCATGACAATTTACTCGTATTTAATAATGAACAGAATATCTAGTGTTTTGCATATCAGTATTTGTAAACTTCTGAGCATAATTCCAGCTGATATCTGTTATTTGTAATTAGTGGTTAAGAATTCGTGGGATTAGCTTGTCGGTCATGCTATGAGCAAAAGTGTGGATGCCTTCATAAGCTCATACAGAGTTTTTTAACATTTGAAGGGGAACAGAAATGTGAAATTGTTTCTATAGAAACTTTGCTCTTTCTTTTCTCTTTTTTTTTTTTAAATTCTGTAGAACATAATTACTTCCTGGATGTCCATAAGAGGAAATTGAGATGGATTCGTATCCCATTGGCATTGGCGTAAAGACAAGTTAGATATTGGCAAGACTATAATATGTATAGATGCTTACAAGAGTAGCTATGATTTAAGTCAATTTATTACTATATTTTAGTGCTATCCTACAACTTTATGGACTTAAATTTTTTTTTTAAAAACCATCAAACTTAAACTATAATTTGACCAACAAAAAGGAAGAAGTGCTGATGTGATTGCATATGTTTAAATGAACAATTTTTGAGAAAGTAAGCTTGCAAGGTATAATTTAATGGCACTGTATCTTTCAATTGGATAATAGTTTCAGGTTAGTATCCCTATTCACCATGCTTAAAAATAAATTGAGAAAGTGGTACATCAATCCAGCTTTTTCTCTCTACATATTTTATTTCCTTAAATCCATTATCTCTCTCTCTCTCTCACACACACACACACACATACAAAGAGTTCCAATTAGTAAAAGAGTTTGCATCAACTGAATTACTGAAACGTGGATTCAACTTAATCTTTGCAATTGAACAATGCCAGCTAGAATTGCTGGAAAATACAATACAATATTATTATTAGGATTTAAAATCTTAATTAAGGAAAATAGATAAAAACATTGACTAAATTGATTATTATCCCATAACAAGGGCAGGAATCTTCTTTGTTGTGCATTTTGATCCCTTTTATTTATCATATTTTGTCTATTGAGCTCCTAAAATATTATTTATCCACTTTAAATTTTTAATTTTTTTTTTGACATCGAAGATTTTTTTTAATGGTAAAAATAAAATTAATAATAAATTTGTCAATACTAACTTAAAAAAATTAAAAAAATTATATTTTTTCATTATAAAAATTATAAAAAAAAATATTTCCGAACTTTTTTTGTACTGAACAATATGATTTTACTATTTTAGTATTTATATATTGTCTTGTATAATTTATAATCAATTTTATTTTTGTTATGTAAAAGTCTTCAATGTAAAAAAAATAAATAAATGTTTGAGGACTGAATGTAGATAAATAAAATTTTATATAAAATAACTTATCTGTACATACCGAGGAAGTTACTACTCAAGCTTCAATCTTTGGTTGAGGGGAAGGATAAAGGAGGTAACAAAGGAAGAAAAGCATTTAGGGTTAATTTTATTTTCCTTATCAATTTAATAGAAAAAGCTTCAACTTTACTTATAAAAAAAATTTGATAATTTCTTTATTTGTTTTTAATTGTAAGAATTAGAATTTGAAATTCTAACATAAAAAATATTTTTTTCTTTATTTATCACTTAATATTCGAGAATGTTAAATTTTAAAGCTTTTTAGTCTGATTTACTGAATGTCTAAGTTTCTTTTATATTGACTGGTGTCTAAATTTTTCTAATGTTGACCAGATTTTCATGGTCGTGTGTCATTTTCTGACCACTTATATGTTAGCATTTTGCTCCTATCTATTTGATAATCAAGCACTCTTTAACCGTTTCACTGCCCTTTAAACTTCATTAGTGGATTTAAACTTGAAGATTATGTATTATTACCATCCGTATATTTAGTGACTTTTCTCTCCTAATTTTTTGTCTAACCTTTTTATTTTTTCTCAAGTTATGATTTTTCTGAGTTTTTATGGGTGTAAAGTTTTTAAAATTATCTATAATCATGTTAACTTTGCACTTGTTTATATCTAATGAAATTTAATTTTTGTAAAAAAAAAAATAACGAAAAGAGTAAATTAAAGGATATTATTTACATATCTAAATTTTGAAAATATTATTGTTCTGACCATAACAATTATTACTCTGAAAGTAATAATTTTAAAATAATAATAATAATAATAATGTCACCCATATACTCAAGAACCAAGAAAAAATGCAGTCATATACTCAAATGTACAAAACTCACAAAGTGAGTGTAACAATGAATCAAATATATTATGTACCCGTTTGGCACAGTTTATGAAAAGGAAAAAATAATTTTTTTTACTGAGAAATTAATTTTAACTCAGTTTATAGTGTTTAGTAAATATCAAAATTAATAAAAATAATTATTTGGATAGCTAAAATTCAACTATTTGGATAAGTTAGAAATTGAAACTTTTTAAAATAGCTGAATTTTAGATTAAACGTGTAGCTGATTTTAAAAAATTAATGAACAAAAATACCCTTATGAGTTTATAAGCAGTTTTTATATTGTATTTTACCAAACACAAATATACAGTTAATTGCTTTTGGAAATATCACTTTTAGGAATGGAATTTTTTTCCATGTGAAAAGCTCTTTTCATAAGCTATGTCAAATTAGGCCGTTTTTTACTTCGTTCTGGGGAGAGGAGAAAAAAATAAAGAACTAAAGAACACAACTCAGTTGCAACAATGATGCAACTAAAACAATCATGCAACAATCATTGTCGCCTTAAAACAAACGTCCACGACACTCCCTTGTACCACAGAAGCAAGGTGCCTGTTTTATTTTCCCATCAGGACCAATGACACTATCAAGTGCATAACCATAGTCATAAGCGAGTTCCTGTTTCGCAACAATGAATGACAATTGGTTATTCTAAAATAATTTTCACTTGTATGTCAATATTAGATAAAGATCATGTAGAACCGTATAAAGAACTATTGAAATACATAGAGTGAGATGATCGGATTATTACCTGCATAGCAGGTATATCATCTGCAGCAAACAGCATGACCCGAGCAAGTCTAATATCATGGTGGGAGCTTAAAACACACTGGACAAAAAGGTTAGGTTCACAGCTGTGATTAATAAATCTGGCAACATTCCCGCTGGAACCTGCATCGATGCAAAACTCAGACTCGCTCTCTCCCAAGTTATCGTCTTCTTTATCTGGAGGATCGCTTGTAGGTACAGACACATCATTTTGTCGCCTCTGCATGCAAAGTGCTTCAGTTGAATGGTTTTGCCTTTTGTACAATAATAACATGGCATAAGAATGTTAAGTATTGAAAAATGAGAGATGCAATAGAACAGAATCTATGCCAAATGATATAAATGCACCAATCCTGAGGATAGACAAGTTCAGAATAATAATCGCAAAAGGTTGAATATGGTGCAATGGGCCAACACTAATTGAAAATCGATCTTATTAATGTTTAATATTAAGAAACTGAAAAAAATATACTTGAACGAGTTCAAAATCTCCCTTTTCCTAATTATCAAAAACCATTCAATAAATCACAAAAGGTTGAATATGTTGCAACGGGAAAATAAATTGTAAATTTCATACTTCAAAAATCCATTTTAGAAAACTTGAAACAAGCATATAAAAAGTGCCAATTTCTCAGATGATTGTATTAGTACCTCTCTGCCCCCTATTCCTTTCATCGTATGCCAGCAATCAATTTCAAATATGTAGTCATTCTCAGAGACATTATCCAAGTCAGCATTCCTTCTAAGAACTCCAGTGTATTCGCAGACTGGAGCACCAGAAGGAATAATGTCCCGAGACCTGACAGCCCATCCTTTGTTTTCCACACGATAGACCTGTTCAAAGAAGATGTTTATCATTAAACACCAGAGCAACTTGACATTGAAAATAAATTGCTTCTTGATAGAATGGCTAATTACCTCAAGTCGGTACTTTAATCCCCTCTGAGATATACGGTTAATGCAATCCAGTCCACATCCACATCCTGGTCCACATTCGTACACAACATCCTTTGGTTCAATCAGTCTGAAAAAGGAATTCCAGTCACATTCTGACTTATAAGAGGAACAAATAGTGAACAATATATATAACATAAATATACGACAAAAAATAATTGGGCATAAGAAATGGACATATGGATCCAACATAAATTTTGCAAATTAAATCAACATGCTAACTTCAGAATATCTGCTCAACCAACTGTGAACCCAAGGAAAATGATAAGCAAAAAGGGGACGGCCTATATGTTAATTAAGTTGAGTCTCCTAACTATAATGATAAGAATTTTCTTTGGAAAAGAGTCTGAAAATTTGCATGGGCTACAAGAATACTAGATGGACTTTCTGCCACAGCACAAAGTCCAAATGAATCATAAATGTGAAGTTTATATATGTAAGGGCCCGTTTGGATAAGTGAATATTTGAAATTGTTGTGGATTTGGATTTGAGTTTCAAGTGTAAAACCATAAAAAATAAGTATGATGATAAATTCCAAATGCTCAATCATTTCAAATGACTAGTTATCCAAATGGACTTCAACGGAGTAAAGGGAAAAACAATTTAGAATGCTACCAGCACAAAAAAGAAACTTGAATGATAAACAATTGATAATCCATATTGCACCAATGCTGGTGTACACCATGCTAATAAAACAGCCAAACAATATTCAAATAGATCCATAATTCAAACTTCACCTGCCACCATTTTTCTGCACATATGGAAATTCACAGCCATTGAGTCGAGCACAAGAACAAGACTTTGAATCCGTACAATTCCCTTTACAACTGCATCCAGAGGCATTTGGGGGAACAGTAATATTTCTTGCAACTTCAACAGATTTGATATATTTAAACCCTACAAATTTTGAGGTTTTATCATTGAGAATGCCAAACAGAATTCATATCAATCCACAAATGACACAAGAAAACAAAAGGAGAATGAAGAAAATAAAGGCATCATATGCAATTCGCTATTAAAAAGAGAGAAAGAGAGAGAGCGAGTGAGAGAGATCCATTCTCATTAATAATATTTATGAGACCAACAACCAATAATATAACTGTTTTATAATCTTAAATGAAAATTAATATAAATGTTAATGATCTAGTAATTCCAGAAGGAACAAAAGTTTCAAATTTAAATTAGTTACTATCTATTTTTTTATACCCTCAAATATTGCTAGATAAAAGGTAGATACATTCAAAAGAAAACTGAAGGGCTTAATCTTGCAAATCCCTCTTTATTGTTTTTGAAGAAAACTTGCCAACTTGTTCTAAACTATACTACATCAAGTTTAGTCACTAATTAAATTTAAATGCCTACAACTTATTGAGCATTGGGGAAAGGGAGAATTGATCCTGGGTCTATTGCCCAGAGGAATATGAGCTTACCATTAGACTATGTCTCAATGTGCTATAACTAAAAAATATATACAATAGTGAACTGAAAATATGGAAACTATATGACAGTGAACTTGAAAGATGGAAACTTTGCAACTTTTCAGATCTCTCAAACTTGACAAAAATTAAAACTACATATTGACTTTTGAGCCTGATTTAAAATAAAATCTTGTGAAACTGTAAAATATTATGAAGGAAATGAGTATAAGTGATATTGATGAAAAGTTTCTTCCATATTTACTCACTCACCATAAATCTAGCAAGAAAAGCCAGATGACCATACAGGAAAAACGAATGACATTAGCCAAAAGCACACATGGAATGAGAAAAAAAAAATTCTCAAAAAGGGAAACAAAAAAAAAAAGAACGAATCCTTCCATGTACGACATTATACACTAGAAACTAGTAAAAAAATTCAAAATTCTATGAGGGCATTAAGCAAATATATACTTTAAAATATCATGACATTTCTAAGATAAGCTATTTAAAAAAAAAAGGAAGAAGACTAGTCTTCTTCCATTAGATCTATTTCCTCCTAATAACAATAAGTTGAAAAGCAAACTTGCCTGCAGGTGCAACTGGAGGAGAATCAATCATGTTGGTTACAGGAATACATGTACCTTCTTCACCAAAAGAAATATCCTTGCACACCAAGCTTAGAAAATAATACTTCTATCATTTTATGAAACACATAAGAATAATACCATGTTATTCATTTACATGAAAGCTTTATAGATTCCATACCCACGTAATCTTGGAGAAACTTTAGATCCTCTTGTTCGTCCATAATGAACCTAAAACAAATCAACAAATAGGTTGAATTCATACAACTGACATTTAAGTTGAGAAAATGGAAAAATAACATATACGCCAGAAATCTTTCTACAAAAACACATAGATATAACAAACTACTGGTACATTTCTTTCATACCCAACTATATCCTGAGTTAAACAGGAATTAGGCAAAGGAAAAACGTAATGTTACAAAGTCCTGTGTCTCAGAAAAAGAAAATAAAAAGTTGCCAGAACATATAAAATATAAAAACACTTTTTGCAATTTGTTCTTGTTGATCAGTAAAAGATATTATGATGAGTTGCAAAAACAAGGTAAATACCGTCTGTAGAGGGTAGACTCAGAAAGTACATGCACGCACACTGCAAAAAAAGATAAGAAATTATCACCTTATCTATGTCCACTTTGGGCTGTCCTAGAAGTCTCTTTAAACGATACTTGAAAACAATAGATCCAGAAACACCTTTCTCATCCCAATAATTCACGACCTGCAGATGACAGGAAAAATTAAATGCAACATGTGTTAGACTGTTTTATTATTTAAGCACTCACAAAATTTGACTCATTGGATACAGCATATTAGTACTTGGATCATACATATGATGATGTCATATGCTTTTTATTGACAATCATCCAACATTGTACATATATGCATATCACATTAATAATAACTCACTAATAAAAAAGATGAATGTGTTGCTTTAAATAATCTTTATGCTTATCAAATGTTCAATCCATACATAAAATAAACATATTTAAAGAAAAGCATATCTCAAACAGGATCCCAATTACAAATGAGAACAGGGGAAGAAAATGTATTGGCCATCTTCCTTCTCACTGACAGTGCTGCATCTTCAACATATGAAGAGAGAGAGCATTCATTAGCATGCCAAAATATATCAAACTCCTTTGAAAACAAGAGAAATAAAATAAAGTATATTGCCAACCTTGTACAAGCCGCAGTATGTGTAGACTTTGTGGCTGCGACAACCTGCTTTCAAATTATGTCCACGGATGAATCTAACAGGTACAAATTGCTCCATGTTATTCTGCAGGAAGATGAAAATCAAATTTTAGTAAGACAGCAACTCTTAAATTGGTATAAAGCAATTTCACACACCACTCATTTCATTATGCAAAATGGTTCAAAATTGGTGCAAAATATAAATGAAGTGTATTCACAAAAACTTAGCATGAGACAAATGGCCTCATAGAACATTACTGATATTGAAATATTGGATTCCAATCATAGTAACCAAATTACTAAGGGAGCAAATTACATCAAGTTGGTGAAAAAGACGTATGACAATCATAATAAGCAACTCATAAAGAAAGCAAATTGTATCAATTTAATCAATTGCAAAATTTGGTAAAACTAAATGTAGATTTAGAAATGTCCACCTGCATAAAACGAGAATGAAAAGTTGAAGAAACTTCCAATGCCAGTGGTTATACATATTACAAATGTATGTTCAGAAAGAAAGGTGCTTTCTAGGGTAAAATGTTTTTCAATTAGGGTCCATTTGATATATAAACATTTGAAATAACTGAGCATTTGCATTTGACATCATGTTGATTTCTTATAATTTTTTCGTTGAAATCCAAATCCAAATCCACCTTCACTTAAAATATACACCAACCTAATTGAAGTCTTTATTCATACTTTGCATTTTCCACCATAGGATGAGGCTATTGATAAATTATAGTTTATTTCATTAAAAAGAAACTTTAGAATTTCCAAGGGAAAACCCGCATATATACATGCATAGTTGCATTCATTTTTCCTTAAATGAATAAGCTAAATGATCCAGAAAAAAGCATTATAGGATTACTCGTTCACTTAAAGTAACAGAATTTCCAAAATAAACCACTTCAATTAGAAATTAATAATTTTACAATTTAAAGAAGAATGGCAGTGAAAAAGTTTAGTCTTCTCTAGATGCAAGTTCAAGAGAATAAACTGTAATTTTGTAAAGCACATCCCCAAGGGTAAAACTAGCTAATGGGGTGTCTGCTTGCTCTGCAAGGTCCACAACGTTAGTTCATAATCATCCCACCATGAGGAGCATGCATTGAAAGATAATGTTTGCATTAGGTTTCACATTGAACAACCTTAAATTTCCACTTTGCATTTATGAAATATCAATATAATACCCACAGAACAGGATGAGAATAGGACAAAGCATCATCACAAAAGGATACAGTCATAAATCCATATCACACCTTTAGAGCCAAATTACCACGACGCATAACTTGATCTTTGATTTCATTCCCTTTACCATCAAAGTCATTTCCACCTTGGCCTGTATACACAACTTCATTCGAGTAATCAACATCACCTTCATATTCTCCAGACATCACAATTGCTACTGCTAGTGGGCAAGTATAACCATAGTGCTTTGTCTGCAACGTTTCAAGATGCAGTTAAACATTCAAAAGGCTGAAAATTTTATTTATTATATTTATTATATTAATACTAAAATGATAGATAATGTTCTTAATCAATAGTATCTATCCTCCCATACAAGTTCGTATTGCTTAACAGCATCAATTGATTATTTAGTTTCCATAACAGATCTGGCTTGTTTTGTAAACACAAATATTCCAAGTAAATGCATTCCTACATAACTACTATCAGCTCCATATCTTCACAAAGTTAACACAGAGTTTGAAAGGCCACTTCACAAATGAAAATTATCTGCGTTGAATTCCTAGAAAATTAATCCCGTGAACTTAACCTCTTCAATCTTATACATCAAGGACTTTACAGGTGAAGGGACGCTCTATTCATACAAACAGATAATCTTTATCTTCAAAAAAAAAAAAAAGAATAAATTAGATATGTTACCAGTTTTCCAGAAAATTTTGATATGTAATCAATTCCATTCAACCAATGTCCATGAAAACCAAGAGCTACCATTTCAGATCGAGAGTTAAATTTATATCCAACAGCAATACCTGCATAATAAGAAATAATTTCATATCTGCAAGAAAAAAAATAATGTAACAAAATGTAATTGCATAATTAGAAAGTTAGCCTCATAATTCTTGAAAATAAATGTCATAAATACAAAAATGGCAATGAAACATAAATATAGACCCTAACAATCATAATTATTATTTACCGACCAGGTAAATGACCAATTATCTTTTCAGGATATAAGATTTCCTTTTTGTTTTGCATCTGCCATAATCAGCCAGAAAAATAAAATAATTATATGACGGAAAGAAGCAAATAATTATGATTTTAGAACAATAGGGAAAAAAAAAAAGAATCGCTCTAAAGACTTGTACTGTAAAAAAGAAATAAAAATGGATTAGAATTATTAGCCTCAAAATTATTTTAACAACAATCAGTAAGTTACTGCAGCTAAGCACTTGCACTAGTGGGATCACATATCGATTTGTACCTAATAAACAACATTTTTCGTTTGACACGATCAAGCGCCAAAATGTCAATAAGTTGTGTGTGTTTACCATCATAATTTTTATAATCAAATGATTTACGATTCAAATCATATCATCCAATGTGTTTTAAGCATTGAATGATTTGAGTTGGATATATTAATCAACATAGAAGAGACTGCAAATGAATCATGAGATTACAATTCAAGAAGTACGATTAAATTAAATTTTATATTTTGACTATTCTAAAGCTAAATCAGCTTTACGACCATTATCCCTTTTTCTTTTGGAGTTTTTTCTTCATTTATTATCATAATCACTCTTGATTTCTCCCTCCTACGGTCCCTATTTCTTTTCTTTCAATTTTTTTTCCTCTTTTTAATGTTTCTTGTAGCTTCTTTATCATTTTCTCCCCGAATAAAAAAATTGCAACATTAAAGCCGATGAGGGAACAATTTATTATTATTCTAGTTCTAATTAATTTTGAATTTCCTAGGTACGTTTAAAGATGACACAATTCATAGAAACATTACCATTTTAAAGATAAATAAGGAAATAGAAATCTCATAAATCATAGAAACCAAAACATAACTTTATGGATAAAAAACTGTGAACATGAAGCTATACTAAAAGGTCATCCTTAGAAAAACAAAAAAGTAAGTATTTTCATACAGATAAAATATGGTAAGTACGAATGTCGATATCTTTATTAATAGATTAACATAAGTATATTTCATTGTTTGTTTCATCTATTTAGTAATATATGTAATGGAGAACGGATCATGGCGAGAAGGGCCCACATCACTTGCTTTCAATATTTTTGGCCACATAATCAATATTTTTGTTAAATTAAATGCGAGGTCATATTTTTAATATTGTACCAAATAATCATACAATGTGATCTCACTCTAGATTTTACAAATTTTGTATTTGCAATTGAATCTCAGTTTGACATTGTTGTTCACCATTATAATGCTGAAAGAAACATAAAGAGAAGAAAAAATGAACCATAGTCCCTGAATATCCAGATTCACCAAAGACAGTGGGAATGCTATAAACTTGCCTCTGTAGTTGCTTTAAGGTCAGGTCGCCTGATAGATCGCTTAGTGTCAGCAACTGAATTTCCATGCTGCAAAACTTTCACAGCATTAACTTAAATGACAATCACAATGATCAATAATATAAAATGTGATACAAAATGGCCAGCTCAACATTGTTGCTCCATGATTGTTCTAGGGAGAAAATTGCACAGGAAAGATCATGTATCTTAAAATCCATGTTTAACACCACAAACAATCTAAATCTCAAGGCAAGGAAAAGTAAGAAACTGTAAGATGCATATTGACCAAACTGCTGGATTAGACAAAACCATGCTTTGACAATTGAATGTAGGCTTAAAAGAAAATTTTTTTAAAAAAGGAAAGAAAGAAAGAGAAAGAAACCGTCAAAGCGATAAAAGGGAATGAGTGGGGTTTGTAATAAGAAAAGAAAAAGGTCAGGAACCTTACTTTACTTGTGCCATTACCAATTTGCTGATCATTTGCCTTTGGCTTCTGGCATCTCTTGTCCTCTTCCTGGTAAAAGCATTTATTCAACGTTGAGTGTGAATATTAACTCCACTAGACATCTTATCAATTTGAGAAAGTAGCAAAATATAGATTTTTCTTAACATATATTTGTCCCAAAAAGATTCAGCATATAGCGCAATTAAAATTTTTTCCTAGACAATAAATAATCTTAGTGTAACTACTAAAACTAGCAATAGAAGGACAAAGATTGAATGTAACATCATACTTTGGAAATTACAATAAAATCTTGACACTACAATCAACTGCATCTTTGTCCTTTCAGAGTTAAATATGGTGCAGGATTATTCATAAAAAAAATGTTCAGGTAGATAAAATATATAGAACATTGTTGATTTAATTCAGAACAGTATTAATAACAATAACTGCAATGATGCTAATATTCCAATTCAAATTAACCGTAATGATGTTAATATTCATTTAATATTATAGTGTTTTCCTCTTTCTCAATCTAAGCAACTGCCACTTGTTATGCTTCTTGTCCACATTCAAGTTTCCTTACCTTATAATTCGCGACATGGAATAAACTTCAACCAATTACACAAGATTGCAAATAGAGCCAGGAATTTTATAGATACAAGATAAATCAAGAATAGCTAGAACCACCTTAAAAAGTAACTCACAACCCTCTAATTCACAAGAAAGAATACTGAAATAGAGGAAAACAAAAACCATAAGATAATACCAAGCATTTTTCTAAATCCTCAAGTTTAACTATGAAGTTTAAATGAACAAATAAGAAAGGGGACTTGGATCATGTAATGACAAAGATATTTACAATCAAATAAAAAAAGATTTCTTTTCATTTTTGCCCCCGTTAGATTAATTCACATAAAAAACAACCAAATTGAATACATTGAAAAGTTAAGCCACAAGCTCCATATACATGTAACACAAATTCATAAATACATGATATTATTGAGCTGAAAAGGGATTAAAAAAAAAAGTAAATAAATAAGCCATGGAGAGAAACAGAGAGAGAATGAAGCATCTCTCTCATTATTTTTCAGGATTAGTAAAACAAACACTTTCAGATAAATATTCAAACTTCATTTTAATTCACTTCCGTAAAAAGATCCTTATAAAAGTGATCACCTGAGCAAAATGAAGGTAATGTTTATTAAAAATCTTTATCGTCTCTTCCACCTTTTCCCTAGCCTTTTGACGCATACTATCAGCTAGAAAACCCTTATAGTCTGTCCATTTCAGATAAGCATCATCCTCTAACTCCACAATTTCTGAATCATCACCCTCTAGATCCCCAATTTCTGTATCATCATGCCTAATAGGTACAGAATCACTTCTACAACTATCTTCTACACCTTCTCTAGCCACATTAGGTTGGGATTCTTGAATTGGGTATTCAATTTTAGCTTTTTTCTTGCCAGCATTATCTTTATGAGAATTGAATTCCCTTTTTCTATCATTATTTTCATCATTAGGAGTAATTACATGCTTCCTCAAATCATTACCATAATATGGTTTTTTATCTTGGGATATACTTTGAAGTCTTGGACTAAACCTTCGTTCCAGACCAAGTTCTTTTGATTTTAACTTCTCAACTTCATCTACAGTGTTCTTGGTCATCATGCGAATATCAAGTGCTTCACTTTGAGTTTCTTGCTTCCAAGAATTTTGATTGGTACCCTTGTCACCTTGGTGCAGACTATCCATCAATTGATTCCAATGTCAAAATTCTGCATCAAAAACAAGAAATTAAAAAAAAATTAATGAAAGACAATGGCTACTAGCCTACAAGTGCCATTGCCAAAAGCCCAGTGATGGAGTGCATGCCTAAATATGCAGAAGGTTACGCAGAAGGTCAAGGGTTCAAATCATAAAAGCCCAAAAACGAAAATCACAAAAACCCAACTCCCAAATCCCACTTCAAGAAAATAAAAAATATAGTAAAAAGTGAAATCGTTCATTTTCTTAATTACTAGTGATTAACAACAACATAATTTAATCAAATGGATTTGTTAATCAAAATTGGATTATAACCCAGAATTTGAAAAGAAAACACCATTTTTTAGAATTTAAAAACTATTTTTCACCGTTTAAGTTGGTGACCAATGCAGATTGTTGTGTTTATTCAAAATTCTCTGAAATGGGTCGCAAATAAAGATTACAAAACATACCAGAAAAGCCAGAGAGAAAGAGAAAGAAGAATATCAGAGGAAAGCGATTCCCAAGAGAAATTGAATAATGGCCCACAATTTCAACTGATCTAGGTTTACTATTTTATTATTGTGACGAGGATTATATATATAACTCATAAAAAACAAAGAAGGAAGCTTTAAAAGGCCATGATCCAGGCGGGAAGACAATTTGTATCATTGGTGGGCCGAGTTTTTTTTTTTTTTAACTTGCCTTGGCCTACGTTAAAACAAGATAGTGTTTGAGAGTATAATTATCAAATTAAAATTTTACCTAAAATAAAATTTGTTAATTAAAATTTTAATAAATTATTTCTAAATATTTAAAAAAAAAATTAGATGAGTAAAATTTATTTTTAAATAAGATGTCAATCATTTATAGTAGTCTAAATTGAAATTTTAAATATATTTTAATAAATTTTTAATATATTAAATAATAATCAAATAATAAAAAATTAATTTTTTATTAAATATTTTTTAGAGTCAAGTTATTTTTCATAAAATAAACAGTGACTAAGTATGAATATTTTCATATTAGTGATGCTATTCAATTTCATAAATTTAATTTAACTTTATCAATATAATATTTAATAAAAATTAGAGATAACAATGAAATGAAGCGAATGATGAAAATCACCTCTCATCCTAAATTTTCATCCTCATCTTCGCATCACATATAAAGATAATTTAGTTTATATCTTTATCTCTATGAAATTTTCATTCTCGTAGGAATCTTTATTTAAATTTTATATTATTAAATTTATCTATATTTATAAAATTTATAAATAATAGCTGAAAATAAAAAAATATATTTAAAAAATAGTAATAAGTTCAGACATGTAAAGTATCAATCAAATAAAATTAAAATATAAATGTGAATAATATATTAAAAATATTTTGCAATATTATTTAATAAATCATTAAAAATTCAACACACATATAAATATAAAAATACTTAAATAATTTTAATCCAATAATATAAAGATTTTCAAGAAAATTTAATAATTTTATAAACAAATCTATATTAAAAATTAATACATAAATCAAATATAAATTTAAATAATAATTTATATATGTTAAAAGAATAATTATTAATAGAATCGATGAAAATTAAAAATGCTAAAACATATATATGTATATATTATAAGGGTAACTGAGTCATATATCTTCATATTAAAAATAACTAAGTAATTATAATATCGGAGTTACACGAAATCACAGAAATGGATGGAAAATATATTTCTTATTTCCGCTCCTTTTCAACTGACAAGAAAGAAATACTTTCTATTTATGCCTCATGAAAAGAGAAATTTAGGAATTTTGCTACGTTAAGAGATTGAACCTTGCCGAAAATGAGGGTTGTCTCATTACCATTCCTAATCAAAATTCATTTCAGAATGACAAAAGATATTAAAAATATTAAATATCCAAATTTCTAAATATATATATATAAGTTGAATAATTATTCAGAAAATTTTTCATTAAGTGTTAATAGGGATAAATTTAAAAAATTAATTTTAAAAAAATTAAAAATTAATCTTGATTAAAAAATTAAATTTAAATGAGTTAAGTGAAAATTTTTTATTAGTTAATGATATTTTTAATTAATTTTAAATGGTCGAAAATTAATTTTTTTATAAAAAATTAAACTTCAATAGACAAAATAAAATTATTTTTATAAGTTAATATTTCTTTTTTATCACGGTAGCTCAAACCCACCGAAACTCTCATAGGACTCCATCCATGTGTGTCAAAGAATTATATTCAAATTAACATAATATATATGTGATCACTTCATTATTTTTTTCAATTTAATTATATTTTTATATGTTACAATTATAGAAACATATATATATATATATATATATATATATATATATATATATATATATATATATATATATATAATGTCTTTTTATTATTTTTCAATTGATTATAATAAATTTGATTTATATGTTTTATTTGTAATATAACAGTTAATTATCAATTTTATAATATATTTTTTAATAATTTTAATAAAATTTATTATAATTTATATGTTATGATTAATATTTAAAAAAAAATGAACAAGCCGATCAATGAACAATAGTATAATTTCATAATAAAAAAAATTATATTTTATTTATTAAATATTTATTTTTTAATGAAAACTTTTTAATTATTTTTTTTATGTTAAATATAACTCAAAAATTTAATAAAATAATAAAAAATATAAAATAAAATATTAATTTTTATATAAAATAATCATGTTTTATTGGTTCTACAAAAATCCAAATACCTATAGAAATTGAAATGAAGTAAAGAAATTTTAATTCGCTGATAAATAAAATAAAATAAAAATTTAATATATAAAGACGAAAATGAACGTTATGAAATTCGTCTAAAATTCACCTTTCTTTCATCTCTTTGTGGAGGGTTCGAGGAAAGTTGATATGTAAAAAATATATTAGCTCATGCTGTGTAGATTTTGTAGGGGTCAAAATATTTTTGTAAAATTTTTTAAAAATTATAATATTATAATATTTTTTATAACGAATCTAATGACATATTTTTTATATAAAATAAAAATTAAATAAATCTAAAAATATATATTAAAAGTATACTAAATCTAAACCATTAGATTTTAACGATCTAAATTTAATACATTTATATTACATTAAATCTAGACCTTAACATATATTTTTAGATCCATTTAATTTTTTTTTTATATAAAAAATATATTATGAAATTCGTTATAAAAAATATTATAATATTATAATTTTTAAAAAATTTTACAAAAATATTTTGCCTCCTAAAAAACTTATAAAATTGATGTATTTTTGATACATTAACCACTCAATAGTCCGTGGAGCAAGATAAATTAAATTTCTTTTTGCCGAGCAAAGTGAGAGGTGAGAATGCATTTTGTGGCGGAATGAGTCCCGATACATCATACATGTTTCCTTGTAAATAAACTCAATAAATTGGACCCCCCTCCAAATTTCGCGGGTTAGGTACCGCAACTGCCAAAGCACAATAAATATTTCTCCGTTTCTAGAGACAAGAAACATCTTGGGACGACAATTTTGATATTTATAATAATAACAAAATGTTTGATGAATGTTAAAATATAATTTAATAATAAATATATATATTTTTTTAATATTATATTTATAATTATTTTTTTAATATTAAAAAAATATTGGATTAATTAGATCCTAATGAAAGGTAGGGGAATAAATAATTGATTAAATGACATTCAAATTATATTGAATAGGAAAAAATTATAAATAAGAATTTCATTATTTAATAGAATAACAAATATAAAATTTAAATGTATTTAAAATAATATTAAATTTATATTTTTAATTAAATTTTTAGTTTACTCTAATTAAATATTTTATTATTTATAAATTTTAATTAAAATAAAATTTATAAAAAAATTTGAAAATCGAATAATTATATTATAATATATTTATTTCGATCTGTCATTTAAAATTTTATACACATATTAAGATATTTATTAATTAGATTTAAAATAATTTATTTAATTTTATATTATTAATTTTATTTTTAATTAAATTATTATATTTTAATTAAATATTATAAAGATAAAGTGAATAAATATTATTTTAAAATTTTAAAATAATAATTAAAAATATAAATAAATAAATTTTTAAAATGATAAATAAAAACGAAGCATGTATTTTTATTGTCTATATTTTATAAATTTGCAAATTATAAATTAGATGGAAGCTCGACTTTACTCATACATCATCACTAATAATTCAAGGGAAATTAGTCGGTAATGACGCATATGACCGTGAGAAACACACAAGTAATTGACATTTTAGAGTTGACATCTAATCCAACGGTCAGAACTGCATCTAGAATTTCCAATCGCAAAAGATCCCAGTTCAACCTTTTCAACGGTGGGCCCCTGGATCTTCCATCACATTTAAGAACTCTTTCTCTGGCAATTAACAGCTATAGAGAAGCACCAAAGAAACGCAGAGAAAGAGATGAGAGCTGCAACTACCCCCGAAATCACTACTCCTTTCAGTAAGACAAACTTTCCCTCACTTTCCTTATAATTTTCCTTCATTTTCTCTCTAACTTTCCACTTCTTCAAACACACCACAGTTAAAAAAAATCAAACATTCAAATCCGATTATTCCTATGGCTTCTCCGACGATATTGATGAGTACGAGAATTCTCCGGTCGAGCAAGTCGCACTCACCGTCGCCACCACCGATGATCCTACTCTACCAACTATCACGTTTCGCACGTGGACTTTGGGGATTCTTGCTTGTGTTCTTCTCTCTTTTCTCAACCAGTTCTTCTGGTACCGCCGTGAACCTCTCACCATCACTTCCATCTCCGCCCAAATAGCGGTGGTTCCGCTCGGCCATCTCATGGCTTCGACGATCACTGATAAGATTTTTTTCAAAGGAACAAAGTGGGAGTTTACTCTCAATCCGGGACCATTTAATTTGAAGGAGCACGTGCTGATCACGATCTTTGCTAATTCTGGAGCTGGTAATGTCTACGCGATTCACATCGTCAGTGCCGTCAAGATTTTCTACAAGAAGGAGCTGACTTTTTTTGTGGCGTTTCTCGTCGTTGTAACGTCGCAAGTGTTGGGATTCGGATGGGCTGGCGTTTTCCGGCCGTACTTGGTGGAGCCAGCTGTTATGTGGTGGCCACAGAATCTGGTGCAGGTTTCTCTATTCAGGTAACAATATACTACTTTGATCGTTAGATCTGTCTTCTAAAAATTTGACCTCGTTTCCCGTGTGAAATAATTTTTTGTAGATTTCAATTAAAATTTGTATAAATTTATATATTTAATTATTATTATTTTTGTTAGTATATCTAATTCCCCTGCTCAACGCTCATAAATAAATAGCTAAATAAATTTTATTAAGAATAGAAAGCTTTGAACCAGCTCAACTCAGCAGTAGACCATTTGTTTCCTTCTGGGCCAAGTTTGGATATAGGACTCATCGTTTTGAGCTTAATTGCTGGCTGGGCCAGGGCCAGGACCATTACCTAAGCCTCGATCCTTTTCTAAATTTAGAGGCCGGTCATTATCCCTAGAAAAACTAACACAATAGTGAAGTATTCTTCACACCAAAAGAGCATCTTTCAATCTTGGTTTTACAAATGTTGCAGGTTCATCCAAGTGTGATTGTGGATATCTTGATGGATGATGCCATAGAATTATGCAATAGGGTATTGTTGCTAATGAGTCTGAAACCCTCCCTTTGATTAGAAAAAAATAAAAAAATAAAAATCCTGGTAACCTTTATTTTTTCTGAAAACTGTTAATGTTTAATGTGTCAAAAAGCGAATAAATATAACTTGCAAAAGTGAAATTAAGTTCCATAACTATAATGATTAGCTTAGTATTGGTTAATTGGATTTGTTCTTCACCTTAAATTTAGATTCAAGTGTAACTATAAGTTAACTTGCATATGGATCGTTTTTATGTCAATTAATTCGTTTCTGAAGAAAATGTTGTTGTTAAGCAGTCATGGTAGGAAACTCTAATCAAGTTAAACCTTTTCCATTTTATAAATATATGGGATCCTTTTTGACAAATTTCATCAAACTCATACAGGGCATTACATGAGAAAGAGGAGAGGCCTAAAGGAGGATTAACAAGGAATCAGTTCTTCATTATTGCCTTTATTTGCAGCTTTGCTTATTATGTCTTTCCAGGCTACCTCTTCCCAAAATTATCCTCTCTTTCTTGGATTTGCTGGCTATTTCCTACTTCCATTCTTGTCCATCAGCTTGGTTCAGGACTCCGAGGTCTTGGAATTGGCTCTTTTGGATTTGATTGGGCTAGTGTATCCTCGTACCTTGGGAGTCCACTGGCTAGTCCATGGTTTGCAACAGCCAATGTAGCTATTGGTTTTGCCCTTATTATGTATGTAATTACTCCAATTGCATATTGGCTCAACATTTACAAGGCCAAGACCTTTCCTATATTTTCAGATGGCCTATTTACATCTACTGGCCAAAAATACAACATCTCAGCTATCATTGACCCGAAATTCCATATAGACATGGATGCTTATGAACGTGAAGGTCCTCTTTATCTCAGCACCAACTTTGCGATGATTTATGGTCTAAATTTTGCTTGCTTGGCAGCCGTTGTTGTTCATGTCTTCCTCTTTCATGGAAGGTAAGTCGAGAGAAAAAAAAAAAAGTTTTTACCCTGCACAAGAAAATTATGTTTTTCAACTAAAGATATGATGATTACATTTTCAAAACTTTTCAAGAAATTACATATTCAAAATTTATTTTAAATACTATCAACATAAGATTTATTAAATTTTTGTATTTTTATACTCACAATCAATAATTAGAATACAAGCTATCAAAATACGACAGTGAAAAAAAAAAGCAAGGTGCGATGTAATTGTTCGCATAACTACACCTTGCTATACCTTAACATTTTCCAATTATTTCAACGGTGCAGAGATATATGGCAGCTAAGCAAGTCTGCTTTCCAAGAGAAGAAAATGGATGTGCATACAAAACTCATGAGAAAATATAACCAAGTCCCTGAATGGTGGTTCTTGTGTATCCTTCTATTGAACATAGCAGCTATTATATTTGCATGTGAGTACTATAATGATCAACTCCAATTACCATGGTGGGGTGTCTTGCTAGCTTGTGGTCTTGCCCTCTTTTTCACCCTTCCTATTGGGATCATCACTGCTACAACAAATCAGGTAGATTATATACTTGTATGCCATTTTAGAAATGAAGCATTTCTTGTATATTTTAACAATGCTTATGACATTTTTTTTCTTGTGCTATTATGAAGTTTTTAGCATTCTAATATGAATTTTTCTTTGGCAAATAGACACCGGGGTTAAATGTGATAACAGAGTATATTATTGGGTATTTGTACCCAGGGTTTCCTGTTGCTAATATATGCTTTAAAGTTTATGGATACATCAGCATGAAACAAGGGGTCACTTTTTTACAAGATTTCAAGCTTGGTCATTACATGAAGATTCCTCCTAGAGCCATGTTTATGGCACAGGTAATATTACCTGTCTGTGTTTCTCTTTTGGTATTTTCCTTTTTGCCTCTTAAGTTGCCTCTTAAGTTTCTGCACAGCCAAATAATCACCTTTTGCATTAACATATTTCTGTTTGTTAAAACCTTCTTATAAGATGATTTTTTTTTGGGGTAAATTACCAAAACCCCTTTGAGGTTTAAGTAATATTAATACTTAAATCCTTCCTTTTCAAAAGTAAATTAAATGTTCCATATTTCATTCCTTGCATCATATTATAATTCCTTATCTTTTATTTTTGGGGGATTAAAAAGTATTCTTTAATAGGAATACTTTTTAGTATGAAAATTTAAAGATTAAACCCCTTTTTGACATAGGATGAATTCCGCAAAATTTTGCAAAATTCATTTGCAATTCTATGTTTTCATGTTTAATATGTATGGAAACAGTCATTTTACTCTCATGAATATAATTGTGAATTCAACTTAATGAAACCAAATTCTAAATGTGTAAATGAATTTTATAATAAGATTCATGAAAGTAAAATGAAAGTTAATTTTTTATTCTATAGATGTAATATTAAGTTCAACTTAGGTAAATCAAATTTTATTGTTTGTAAATGAATTTTATATTTCAAATTTGTTTATATCAAATAAGTGATAAAATGTTGTTTAAAATAAAAACTTAGAGACTAAAACATATAAATAATTTAATCGAAAGACTAAAGTGTAGTGAAATTAAAAAATCAAGAATTATTTAGCTAATTTTGAATGAGGATGGACTTAATGTTAATATACATAAACTACAAGCGTTTTTAATATTTTACGTTGTTAATTTTTCATCAGGTGGTTGGTACTATAATAGCAGCAATGGTACATTTAGTAACAGCATGGTGGCTTATGGACACCATCCCCAATATATGTGATCGCTCATTACTTCCAGCAGGAAGCCCATGGACTTGTCCAGGTGATCATGTCTTCTATGATGCTTCTGTAATTTGGGGTCTTATTGGTCCTCGCAGAATTTTTGGAGATCTTGGCCATTACTCTGCCATCAACTCGTTTTTCTTAGCTGGTGCTATAGCACCTGTCCTAGTTTGGCTTGCACATAAGGCCTTTCCTAACAAGCATTGGATTAAATTAATTTCCATGCCAGTACTGTTAGGTGGTACACTAGAAATGCCTCCGGCTACTGCTGTCAATTATATTACTTGGGTTCTTCTCGGATTTGCTTCCGGCTTTGTTGTTTATAGATATTATCGTGATTGGTGGAGACGCCATAACTATGTATTGTCCGGAGCTCTTGATGCAGGATTAGCTTTCATAGCAGTATTGTTGTACTTGTGCTTGGGGATGCAACATGTTAGCCTTGATTGGTGGGGAAATGATTTAGAAGATGGATGCCCTTTAGCTTCTTGCCCAACTGCCTCAGGGGTTATAGTGGAAGGTTGTCCTGTCCTGTGAGTTTAAGTAATGGATCATTGGATTGTTGTTGTGCAAAGGAGAAAGGAGATTAAAATAAGCAAGTGTTTGTACTAATTCAGCTGTTTACTTTTCAATTATTATTTTTTTATTGTAATTTATTGTGTTAATGTATTCATTGATTCTCAATATGAACAATACATGCTATTCTTGTAAAGTTATAATTATTTATCAACTACAATTTACATTTGAAGATGCATTCTTTCAAGAGTGTGATTGTTATTATATGAGAAAGACAAGTTTTGTCCATATTTTGTCTAAAATTTTGAAAAATCATGAAAAACAATAATTGTTACTATTAAAAAGATAGAAGTTATTACATTGTTTATGTTCTATTGATCACTTATAAATCAATGAAATTAAAGATATACTGATAATACTACGAAAAGTAATAGCATTTACATGCATTATTTTAATAGTGACGATTGATTGCAATTAACATGCATCATTATTCTTATTCTCATAACCGCAATCAATTGCTTCACAACATTTATCACTACTCATTCAAAAATTTATTTCGAATTATATGTTTTAATTCTATCAAATGAGTTATGCTCGAATTAAATTTTATTACAATTGATTAAATTTACAATCACATTTTAGACTTTTAAGATTATAAAATTTGACTTAATTGAAAAACTAGAAATTTATAAATAAAATTGCGTAAATTATTAAATAAAAAAATTCATTTATAAAAAAAAAATCGAATTCTATAATTATTTGGAAATGAAATTGATCCCATAATTATTTGTTCCAAACAAAATATAATTCCAAGTTCCAACAATGCCAATTGGATGTTGATCTTCAATTAACTAAGACACATATGAAGGGAAGGAAATTTAATCTAATGATTAGTATTTACCAAAAAAAAAAAAAAATCTATACATTAAAAATTTATTAAAAGAGAAAAAAATTTACAAGGTGAAATTCTAGATAGATATTCAATTACTTAATTATTAATCTAATAAAAAAAATATGAAATTAATACTTTACAACTAAACCACTAGTCCTATAGAAAAACAAATCCATTGATTGATTTACATATTTGCTTGTCCTGTATAAGGTTGGAAAAGTGGTGGGCGACTTGTTCTCCCTGTTTTGGAAGCTGTATTGAATATTGATGATGACTACTTCTCAATTCTGATCTTATATAAATTTGGACAAGTCTGCTTTGTATATGTATATATATTAATTATTACTTTTTTTTTATTAAATGATCTAATACATTAATTTTTTTTAATTTTTTAAAAATATATTAACTCTCCTTCACGTATGTCATAATGTATTACTGAACTCTGTCATCCAATTTTATTATTAGTAAACTCTAAAATGATTAACAAGGTCAATAAAAAGATAAAAATACTCTTATTTTTTATTTTTAATTAATTATATTCTATTTTTACTTTAAAAAATATTTTTTAGAGTTAAAAAATACATTTTCATATTTTTTTGAAATTTTTGAAAATAAAAATATTTTTTATTTTATTTTTTAAAATTAAAAAATAATTTTTTTTATTTTTTATTTTCAAATTTGTCAAAAATATGAAAATGAATTTTTCATTTATATTAAAAAATTTAAGAAGAAATAATTTAGTTTCTTCTTAAATTATTTTTTTAAATAAAAATAACAAATAAAAAATATTTTTAAAAAAATATTTTTGTTCATTTTTATTTTTAAATTTGTCAAAAAAATATGAAAATGAATTTTTCAACCTTTAAAAATATTTTTTAAAGTAAAAATAGAATGTAATTAATTAAAAATAAAGGGTAAAAATATTTATATTTTTTTACAGTCATTGTTGACCATTTTAGAATTGATTAATAGTAAAATTAGACGGAATGAGTACTAGTATAACGGAACATTCGTTATGGAAAGTTAGTGTATTTTTGAAAGGTAAGAGAAACTTAATATATTAGATCGTGAATGAGATAGATGTAATCTTGGTTGAGTTGGTGATTGAGGCAACTAAAGTTTCAGGAGAAATATTGGTTGGGGTTTGATATTGGTTCAACGCGTGATGTAAACCTTCAAGCCCTGAAGTTTATGAGTCAGTTTGACCATGTAAAAATGTCAAAGTTAAAGAAGTGGGCCACCGGAGGTGTTTAGTTTTGGGCTTGATATGTGCTTAATCTAATGAAAAACCAGGTAACGAATCCAACTCATCACCTTTGGCGATGCGATGAATGACGGCGTATTTTGGCCAAATTCCTTCATCTAGGCTTCTATTTTGACAATTTAGGATTTTAATTCATTTTTGATAACTTTTATTTCCTTATTTGATTTTAATAGGAAATCTGTTTTAAAGCGCCTTTTAAGGCATTGTCTTTGTAATATTTTAAATTTTCATTTATGTAAATATGGTGATTTATTTTCTTTTCAGAATAAATTACCATATTTGACAATTAGGGTTTTCTAGAGATTATTCTCTATAAACAGTTATGTAAGCCTTAGGGTTAAGACAGTTTGGATTTGAATTAAAAATAACATTTTTGTTCGAAAGTTGTTTCTTCCAATTTTCGGTATTTTTTTTTGAATCAACGAATTTTGATGCATATTAGTTTGATATTCATTTAGAATCAACAGACTCTTAGAAGGCTTCCGCTACGTCAGTTGGTATCAGAGCTTGCTCTCGTTTCTTGAAAAGCCATGCCACCAAGGAAAGGACGTCAAGTTGTACCTGTAGAGGAGGTTTATGACCATGACATAGCAGCTTAGATGAAGCAACGCATTATGAACCAGATGAATGAACGTATGACACAGTTGATGGAACAATTTACCCAATAGATAGGTGGGTTGTTAAGGAATAGAGGTGAAAGGAATCCCATTAGAAGGGATGTGGACTATGAACAGGAGGAGGGGATAGTGATCCAACTAAGAATGATAGTAGTTCAGAGGAAGAAGCTCCCCAGAGACATCGTAGACCAATTGAGGATAATTTAGGCGTTGAGAAAATGGAATGAGGACAAAGATTCCTGAGTTCCATGGAAGTATCCAACCAGAAGAATTTCTGGACTGGTTGGCTACGGCTAAGGAAATTTTAGAATTCAATGAGGTGCCTAATAATTAACGAGTGGCCTTAAAAGCGACAAGGTTGTAGGGTCGAGCAGTGGCTTGGTGGAAGCAATCAAAATTAACTAGGTCCATATTGGGAAAATCCAATATCGTTTCTTAGGAGAAGATGAAGAAAAAAATGCGGTCTGAATTTTTACCTTATAATTTTCAGCATATCATGTACCAGAGGTTGCAGAACTTGAGGCAAGGAAGCAAATCAATGGATGAATATACTACTGAGTTTTATGAGCTGATAGCACGGAATGAGATTCAGGAGACGAAGGATCAGATAATAGCATGATATGTAGGATTATTAAAGGCACATATCCAGGATATAGTTAATATGTTTGATCATGTGTCTGTCTTTGCTGCTTATCAAAGAGCTCCACAAGTTGAAAAATAAGCCTGTCACTTTAGCAATTTCATGAGTGGATTTAATGGAGGGATTAATAATAACCATACAAGGGCTAATAATAATGGCAGTGGAATGAATCAGGGTAGTAGTTCAAACAGTAGCCAACCCAATAAAGCAGCCAGTGGCGATTTAAGATGCTTTGGTTGTGGGGAAGTCGGTCACAGACAATATGAATGCAAAAAGACAGCAAGCAAAAAGGCACTTTTTGTTGAGACTGATGAGGGTGATGATGATTATGCAGAAGTTAATGGTGAGCCCAAATTTGATACTGGGCCCATTGATGAGGAGCTAGTAGATGGAGATACTGGGGTAGTATTGGTGATAAGAAGATCTTGTCTCACACACAAAGTAGAGGAGGATGATTGGTTGTGGTCTACCATTTTTCAATCTACTTGTACTATTTTGTGTAAGGTATGCTGCTTTATCATTGACAATGGTAGCTATGAAAATATTGTCTCTTCAGAAGCAATGCAAAAGCTGAACATCAAGCCCCATAAACATCCTAAACCATACAAAATGTCATGACTTAAAAAAGGGAGTGAGGTTATTATATCCCAACGAGCTTTAATTTCTTTTTCTGTTGGTACAAAATATAAGGATGAAGTATGGTGTGATGTACTTGCTATGGATGCATGTTATTTATTATTAGGCAGGCCTTGGACATATGATAGAAATGTGCAGCACGATGGTAGGGCTAATACCCATAGTTTTATGATTGAGAATACAAAGATTGTGTTACTACCCAATTAAGTATCAGAAAAACCTAAGCCTTCTAGGGACAGTACTAATATATTGTCTTTAGCCAAGTTTGATGAGGAAATACAAAAATTAGAGACAATATATGTGTTGATTGGGAAAGAAGTAGAAAAGGTTGTTGGGACATACATGAGCATTCCTCCTACAACGGCCCCTATACTTACTAAGTTTCGAGAATTGTTTCCTGATGATCTACCTGATGGTCATCCGCCTCTTAGGGATATTCAACACCA
Source organism: Aleurites moluccanus (assembly GCA_948193065.1). Lineage (NCBI taxonomy): Eukaryota > Viridiplantae > Streptophyta > Magnoliopsida > Malpighiales > Euphorbiaceae > Aleurites > Aleurites moluccanus. The sequence continues at coordinate 12,821 of CANXYC010250079.1, read as the reverse complement.
GATTGATTTAGAATCAGGTGCCTCATTACCAAACAGAACACATTACAGAACGAGCCCTAATGAATATGAGTAATTATAGAGACAAGTAGAGGAGTTGGTTGCCAAAGGATACATTAAGGAGAGTTTGAGTCCTTGTGCTGTCCCAACATTGTTAACCCCGAAGAAGGATGGAACATGGCGAATGTGTGCAGACAGTCAAGTCATTAATAAAATCATAGTCTGGTACCAATTTTCCATTCCTTATTTAAATGATTTACTTGATCAGATTAGTAGGGCTACTATTTTTTCTAAACTGGACTTGAAGAGCGGGTATCACCAGATTTGCATAAGACCTGGAGATGAGTGGAAAACAACCTTTAAGACTCGTGAAAGTCTCTATGAGTTGCTAGTCATGCCATTTGGCTTATCTAATGCCCCTAGCACATTTATGCGAGTGATGAACCAGTCTCTAAGGCCCTTCATTGGGAAATTTATGGTTGTGTATTTTTGATGATATTCTTATTTATAGTACTAATAAAGAATTGCATATTCAACACCTCCGGGAAGTTTTATGTGTCCTTCGCAGGGAGAAATTCTATGTAGCAGTGAAAAAATATGTGTTTCTGGAGCCCAAGGTGTTATTTTTGGGTTTTTTCATTTCAGGTGATGGGTTGCAAGTAGACGAATCCAAGGTGGAAGCTGTAAGGCAGTGGCCTCAACCTCACACACTCACTGAAATTCGTAGTTTCCATGAGCTTGCGTCCTTCTATAGGAATTTCATACCTCATTTCAGTAGCATTATGGCACCTGTTACTGATTGCATGAAGGGGAAAAAATTTTAGTGGACTGATGAGGCCGAGAAGGCGTTCCAGCTTATTAAGACTCGCCTTACCACTGCACCGATTTTGGTCCTTTCTAATTTCTCACAGCCTTTTAAGCTACACAGTGATGCTTTAAAAGTAGGCATTGGAGCAGTGTTGAGTCAGAACAACAGGCCTGCAACCTATTTCAGCGAGAAGTTATCAGGTTCAAAACTCAACTGCAATACTTATGATGTGGAGTTTTATGCAGTGGTCCAAGCCATCAAACATTGGCGGCATTATTTATTCCAATGTGAATTTGTCTTGTATACTGATAATGAGGCCTTAAAGCATCTTAATAGGCACGATAAGGTATCATCATGTCATGTGTCATAGGTTGCATATTTGTAGCATTTTACTTTTGTGGTCAAGCACAAGGCTAGAGTAACTAATCGAGCGGCTGATGCCCTTAGTCGCAAGAGGAGCTTGTTGACTACAATGACAATTGAGGTACTTGGATTTGATTCTTTTTGTGATTTATTAGCTGTTGATCCGTATTTTTCTCCTATCTTAGAAAAGGTGCAGGCTAGAGAAAAGATGGACTTTTTATTACAAGATGGTTTCTTGTTTCGAGGAAATCAATTGTGCATTCCAAAATGTAATTTGCGCTTGCAAATTATAAAAGAGCTTCATAGGAAGGGTCATGTTGGCAGGGATCGAACTTTGAAATTGGTTCAAGATTCTTATTTTTGGCCAACTGTTCGAAAAGAGGTAGAGCGGTATGTACAGAGGTATCGGGTCTGCCAAATTTCCAAAGGTGCAGCTTCTAATGCTGGGTTATACATGCCTCTACCGATCCCTTCTCAACCTTGGGTGGATGTTAGCATGGACTTTGTATTGGGGTTATCACGAACACAACGAGATAATGATTCCATCTTTGTGGTTGTTGATCGTTTCTCTAAGATGGTTCATTTTATTGTTTGCAAAAAGATCACAGATACTGTTAAAGTTGCTCAGTTGTATTTTCATGAAGTATACCGTCTTCACGAACTGCCTACTTCTATCATTTCTGATAGAGATACTCACTTTCTAAGTCATTTCTGGCGTAGTCTATGGAAGATGGTTAATACACAGTTGAATTTTAACAGTGCTTATCATCCCTAAACAGATGGCCAGACTGAAGTTGTTAATCGGTCTTTGGGAAATTTGCTGCGTTGTTTAGTAGGCGAGCATGTGAAGAGCTGGGATCAAAAGTTATGTCAAGCAGAATTTGCCCATAATCATGTCCTTAACAGAAGCATAGGGTTCAGCCCCCTTTCAAGTGGTTTATTCTATTGTTACTAAAGGACCATTGGATTTACTGCTTCTGCCGAATGCCACCAAAATTCATGGCAAGGCAACCGATTTTATTTCTAACTTGCAGGACGTTAACAAGGCAGTCCATGATCATATTCAACAATCTAATTCCAAGTATAAGCAAGATGCTGATAAGAAGTGTCGCCATGTTGAGTTTGAAGTTGGTGACTTTGTCTGGGTAGTCATTACCAAAGACCGTTTTCCTACTGACGAGTACAATAAATTATCAACAAAGAAGATTGGTCCTGTTGAAATTAGTGAAAAAATTAATCCCAATGCTTATCGTCTAAAGTTGCCTAGCCATGTTCGTACTGCAAATGTGTTCAATGTCAAACATCTCATCCCTTTTTCTAGGGATTCCTTTGATGATGATGTGGCAGCCAATTCGAGGTCGAATTTTCTCTATCCATGAGAGAATGATGACCTTCAAGCCCTGAAATTTATGGGCTAGTTTAACCATGCAATAGGGTCAAAGTCAAAGAAGTGGGCCACTGGAGGTGTTTAGTTTTGGGCTTGATATGAGCCTAATCTAATGGGAAACGAGGCAACGAATTCAACTCATCGTCTTTGGGGTGATTGACAGCGTATTTTGGCCAAATTCCATCATCTAGGCTTCCGTTTTGATAATTTAGGATTTTTATTCATTTTTTATAATTTTTATTTCCTTATTTGCTTTTAATAGGAAATCTGTTTTAGGACGCCTTTTAAGGCAGTGTTTTTGTAATATTTTAATTTTTCATTTATATAAATATGGTGATTTATTTCCTTTTCAGAATAAATAACCATATTAGACAAATAGGATTTTTTTAGAGATTATTCTCTATAAACATTCATATAAGCCTTAGGGTTAAAACAGTTTGGATTTGAATTAAAAATAATTTTTATGTTGGAAAGTTATTTCTTCCAATTTTCGATATTTTTTTTTTAATTAACGAATTTTGATACCTATTAGTCTGGTATTTATCAAGAATCAACAGATTTTTAAAAGGTTTTCGCTACATTAACGCCTTACAAAAAGCTTGATGATATGGAAAAAATGATTAGATGGGACTTCAAATGGAGATACTGAGAAATAGTAATTAACTCATATATATATATATATATATATATATATATATATATATATATTAGCGCACACACTGTACTTTTATCTTTTTATATATTTAATTCAATTTATTATCCAACAAATTAACATATGTAGTAGGAATAAGACAATGTTGCTTTCGTCTGTATAAAAATATATTTTTACTTTAGCCCCCACAAAAGTTCTGGTATTTTGATAAACATCATTTCCTGAATTGTAAAACCATGGCCTAAACAGGCTTTTCTTCTGGTTAATAATTAACTTAAAGACAATATATTTAATAGTTAACATTGATGAAAGAAAAACAAATTAAGAGTATTAGTTAGCTCAAAACTCAAAGCAAATACACTTTAAAATTCTTTTCTAATATTCTTCTTAACTTGACATTCTACCATCATGTGTCCATTGTTATCTCCTACTTCTGCTGCTGGAAAATGGCTAGGATTTGTTACTGCCATATGGGTACAGGCAATCTGTGGTAACAATTATACATTTGCCAATTATTCTGATGCTCTAAAATCTTTAATGGCTCTTACTCAGCTACAGCTTAATAATCTTTCTGTTGCTAAAGATGTTGGCAAGGCATTTGGTCTCCTCTCTGGCCTTGCTTCGGATCGATGGTCAACTTCAGTAATACTCATGATTGGATCACTTGAAGGACTTATTGGATATGGAGTTCAATGGCTTGTTGTTAGCCAGCAAATCCGTCCTTTACCTTATTGGCAGGTATAAAAATATGCAAATCCTTCTCTCAATTAAATTTAATTGACTTTATTGTAATACATCGATCTTTTATGATCACAATAAAATCTATTGAATAGTTTAGTAACCATTGGTGCAATTTATGCTTATATTATTTGTTTATTATGAACAAGCTAAAGGGTGTTTTTTTTTCCTAATACAGATGTGTATATTTCTGTGTATGGGAGGCAATAGCACAACATGGATGAACACAGCAGTTCTAGTGACTTGTATGCGAAACTTTCCTAAACATCGTGGTCCTGTCTCTGGAATCCTTAAGGGTTATGTTGGACTTAGTACTGCAATCTTTACTGATATCTGCACTGCTCTTTTCTCTTCTAATCCCTCTACATTTCTGCTTATTCTTGCTATTGTTCCTGCTGTAATTTGCCTCACTGCTATTCTCTTCCTCCGTGAAACCCCACCTTCTGCTACCTCAGCAGAAGAAAAACAAGAAAATGATTTTTTCAATGTCTTTAATGTTATTGCCATTATAGTAGCTGTCTATCTTTTAGCATTTGACATTACTGGAAGTCATGGTCATATTCTTTCTCTTGCATTTGCAATAGGTCTTGTATTCCTATTAGCTACCCCATTACTTATTCCTTTATATTCTGTTCTGTTAAAGATTAAATCCAATATTTCCGATATTGAGCAACAAGTTAAGGAACCATTACTTGTTGCTCCAAAAGATTCACCAGCCAAGCAAGAGAAGGCAGAAACAATGGAGAATGTTTTTGGAGTAAAGCGACAACCATTGATTGGGGAGGATCACACAATACTTGAAATGACACAAACATTTGATTTCTGGATTTTGTTCTTGTCATTCCTTTGTGGTGTGGGTACTGGGATGTGTGTGATGAACAATATGGGGCAGATGGGACTAGCTCTTGGATATGTTGATGTATCAATTTTTGTGTCGCTCGCTAGCATTTGGGGATTTTTCGGACGCATTGTATCTGGCCTTGTATCAGAATATTATCTTCGGTATGTTGATTTTTCTCTCTTTTTTCCAGTTAGATGATATCACGAATTAGTTTCTATGTCGAGTTAACTTTATATATATGTTATTTGCAGGAAATTTGGGACACCAAGGCCTCTATGGAATGCAGCATCTCAGATTCTAATGACTTTAGGATTTGTGGTAATGGCATTAGCATTGCCTGGATCACTTTACATTGGTTCAATTTTGGTTGGAATATGCTATGGAGTTCGTCTGACAATAACTGTCCCAGTAGCCTCAGAACTATTTGGGCTCAAATATTATGGCCTATTATACAATATTCTCATTCTCAGTCTTCCTTTGGGTTCTTTCCTCTTCTCTGGCCTATTAGCTGGTTATCTATATGATGCTCAAGCAACTAGTAGTGCTGAAGGTGGCAATATCTGTATTGGCCCTCACTGTTATTTTCTTATCTATCTCATTATGGGCCTTGCCTGTGTTATTGGGTTTGGATTGGACGTGCTATTGGTGACTAGAACAAAGAAAGTTTATGCCAAGATTTTTGCAGACAAGAAGTCTAGTGGGTCAATACTTGCTTGATGAAATTTATTGGTGATTGTCTGTATATAAGTTTACCATTTCTTTTTGGCAAATGGGAAATTGTTACATGAGTAAGTTATGCTATTTAAATTTTTTACCTTTTACTCTATAAAATATGTATTTAACCATTGAATTACTATTCTAATAATTTTCTTATATTTAGTTGATCGGTTGATGAGTTGCACTTGCAATTCTAAATTAATCATTATGTATTGTCACTAAGGGCATATCTTGATGAGCTATTGCCTATTGGGAGATTATAATTACTAGCAATTTAACCCATCAATATATATAGTTGTTAATTTTATTTTATAAATATAAATTTTTATTATTTTAAATCATATCATATAATTTTTTTTATAATTCAAATAATTTATTACAAAAGGTTAAGAAATATTGAAAAAATTTAAAATATATTTTAATAATGAAATAAATATTAATTAAATATTACTTTTCATTAATACTTACTAAATTACTATTAATTAAATTATTATTCTTAAAATTGACCGCGATATTATTTGAATATATGAAAACTCTGAGTTTTTTTTTTATCATTTTCTTTTAAAAGAGAATTTAATCATTTTTATGTATTCATAGTCAAATAAAAAAAATTAATTGGCCTTTGATGACTTGAAGAGTGTAAATGAAATTTGAAGATTTTTTAAGATGTTGAAGTATAATGGGTAAAAATTGATTTTCGATAATATTCTGTAATTTTTTTGAAAATAAATATTTTGGTACTTCCTTTTGATATTTAATTAATTAGATTCTCGAAGATGGATTAATGATATTTAAATAGATTTTGAGATTTTAATATGATTAAAATAAATTGAAATGCCTTAATTAATGAACCACATTGTTGATGACATTGACTTGGTCATTCTTTTTTTGACAATGATGAGCCATTTTTTATGATTGAAATAAATATAAATTTCTCATACTTTGTGATCTCTTGACCACCAATAATCCTTGTTCAATAAAGTTGTGATCATGATATTAAATGATGTGATAGAACATCCATTTTCAATGAAGGAGATTTCATTAGTTTTTGTATGTGTCAGTAACTCAACTGATAAAATTATTATCAATGTTTTACTTATAGGAGATGTGGAGCTCTAGACATATGTCTTGTACAAGCATATATTATGTGATGGGAATTTTGTTGCCCAATATAATGGTGATATATGCAGTTCTATATATTGCAGGTGAGCTTTAGAATTAGATTTTTATCGAGTTGTTATTGACATTTTTTCTTTGGCAATAAAATTATATATTTTATTTTATTTGATATTTTTAATTTAGAGTTACGCATTATTATTTTTTATTGATTTAGTTATCCTAATTTTTAACTTATTAAAAATTTAAGTTGTATATTTAGTGGAATTTGGAATTTTTGGTTTTATTGGCGACCTATTGAGCAGAATTAATTTATTATGATAACGAGTTAAATATGATGGATATGACAACCTTACTACTGGACAATGATTTAATTTTGGTTTAAATTCTACTTAACAAGTGGGTCATAACTCTGATTTAATAATAGTTTCAGCTATTATTTTGATAATTTTATCATTTAGTATTTAGTCAAGCTGACTACGAATTTTAAAAATTTTATACTTATTCGTTTCATAGTGCTGGTCATATGCCCTTGAATTCGGACATGACAAAGATAATATCAGAACAAAAATTTTGCGACTTGTGATATGTTTCAAGTCATGGAAGTCTTAGATTGACTGAATTCTTATAACATGTGAAGTATAGAATTTCTTTTCGTCTTGTTAAATATTTTTTACTTTTAAATTTTACGTTATTCATAGATGTTAATGGCGATATGACTATATTGATATTGATGTGCTTGTAATGTAATTTTTCAGTAAGATAAGTTGAGTAGATTATTTAGCCATATATCTAATAATAAAAAAGATATAATGATAAAGTGATATATTGATTTAACAAAGACATTATTGGACCTTTTTTTTTTGTTCAGGAAGAAGATGGATTGGAGAAGGTTATAATTCATAGAGTTCCGTAAAGGTCTATAAGCCTAGGCATAATAATATAAGAGTACGATTGTAGAGTTGATAGATTTTGCTGAATATGATAGAGAAATCACATCCACAAAATGTGAGAAGACTTTTAGAGAAATAATAAATTATTGGGGAACTGTGTATTAACAAAATAGGACTTCTTTGATAAATATTTATTTTACAATGGAAAGATAATGATATAAGGGTAGTATTATTTGGTGTTCTCTAGTATGTATTGATTTTATAAATGGAGAGATAGTGATGCAATTTGTAATATTATTTGGAGTTTCAAAATTTAAATTTGAGGAGTTATTTAGAATTACCATTAACCAAGTCGGTGCAACGAATAGAATAATTATAGAATTTATTAAAAATTATCTGCTAGTAGATTTTTGAAGACACAAGTTGAATGGATTAATAAAGTATTTATGAATAGATCGGAGAGCGTAGCAGAAGCGTGAAAAATGCGATTTAAGTGAGTGTAGCGTGAATTAGTTTAGAAAAAATTTGAGAACGAATTTTATTAAGGAAAAAAAGAGTTGTAACACTTGGATTTTTAAATTATCTTTATAATTATATTTTATCAAAAAATAATAATATTTTAAGAATATTTAATGATCATAAAAATATTTTCCAATTTATATTATTTTATTCTAAAAAAATAATTAATTATTTAAAAGTAAAGAAAAATATTTACTTTAAAGATTTAATTTAGAATTTTTAAACTTAAAAATTTTTTGGTATTATTTTTTTATTGTAAAATTATTTATGAATTCAGTTATTTAGCATTAATTATTAATCTATTATTTATAATTATTAGTTTTTAAAATTATTGTATTAATTACACATTATCTAATTTTGTAGATATTTATTTTGATTAATTAAATTAGATATTTTAATTTTTAATTGGAAAGTTTATTAATTAATTAATATTTAGATTTATTTATTTATTTATTAAATAAAATATTTTTATATTATTATTATTTTAGTGGAGAAATCTAGAAAATTTCATATTTTATTAAAAAATTTAAAATTTAAAATATATATATATAAGAAATGAAATGAAAAGAAGGGAAGCCAGAGAACTAGGGGAAGAAGGGGGAAGGAGATAGAGGCAGAAAGATAGAGACAACAAAGAGAGAGAAAGAGAGATAGAGACTTTGGCCGGAAACTGTCGCTACCGGCAGCCGTTTGGAGCACGCGCCGGCCAGGTAGCTTCACTAGTTATCGGCAAAGATGGCCACCGAATCACGTCGTCGTCTGCCACTAGGAACCACTGCACGCGCCGCCGAATTGTGACGTCGGTCAGAAACTTTTTTGGCCTCCTTTCCTAGTAGTTTTGTTCCGTTGGACTTCTCATTTCATGAGCTTTTTACGAGTACCAATTTTATCCCGATCAGAGACCGAAACTTGGATTAAAAAAGGGCCACATTTGTGATTTTCCGAAAATTTCAAATAAGTGTATTTTTAATTATTCTAAAAATTATTATTAATTATTTGGATTATTTTTGGAGACAAATTTATAGAAGTGGTTGAATATTTATATTGGTATTGAAGTATTTAGGCAGTGAGAAATTGATAATTGTGTTTTATTTGAATGTAAAAATCAAGATAAATTAATTATATTAAATTGGAGATATTATGGAAATTATTGAGATGTAATTTAAAGAATTTAGGTTCTGAAAAATTAAATTATTATGGAAGAAATTAATTGAGATGGTAATTAAATTAGGTCAATAAATTAATTTAAATTGAAGAAAAATTATTTAGAGCTTGATTAATAATTTATTTGGATAATATATAGATTGTGGTGATATTTTAAAGGACTAATTGTTATGATATTAATTATTATATAATTATTACTTAAGGATTGAAGTGAATAATTATTGTACTAAATTATTTATGGGTTATTTCAAAAATTTATATTGAAGTTTCGAATAATTAATGAAATATTAATTGGAGTTTAAATAATTATTTGGAGACTTATTGTGGAATTATAACTATGATAAATTAATTGTGGTAGTAATCAAATTATGATAATAAATTAATTGAAAAAAATTATTTGGAATTCGATTGATAAATTTAATTGAAATTATTAGTAGAATAATTTATTGGGTCATTATAAAATTATATTTGATCAAAATAAATAAATTAATGATTAGAAGAGTTATTGGGTAAAGTGGTTATATGAGTTATTTCTAAATAATTATTATTAGTGGAAATCAGGATAATTATGAATTAAATATTAAAATTGAGTTACAATATTGATTGGACTGTTATAAATAAATAATTAATTAATTTAATCAAATAATTGAGACTTGCAATATTTTTATAAATATTTATTTATTGAGATGGAGATCCGGAAGAGGTTAAGTAAGTTGTTGATATTGGACGAGAGCCTGATAGATTATTTATTACAAGTGTTATGATTTTTATTTCATGGGGCTAAGTCTTATTTCGAGGGAAGTTCTGCAAACATTTTGATAAATTTCTAAAAATCATTTTTTTTATTTTCGAGTCGATATTTGAATATTATTCTAATGATTCCAGTATTTAATTCAATGTTCTGGATGTCCTTTTTGCAGTCAGGCAGAAGGCGCTCCATGGAGAGCCAACCAATTTGTTGGTTGTCAAGTGTTGTGAATGATAGTCTGTAATATATTTTCATATTTTCATGTATGTACATTTAATTATATATATATATATATATACATTATAATTAAAAATAAATAGAGACATATGCTTGTATGTGTTGTATTATATGTTATATTACATATTACGTGTGGTTGTCAGATGAGATTGGTATGATATAAGGCGATATAAAATTCTGAGAATAGACATAGTTATGGATATAATTATGGTTTGATGAGCTATGATTGGTATATGACGGCTTGGGGTTTGCTCATCGCCGGCGCTGTTCCCAGTTGGATTAGCGCTGTCTAATTAAATTTAATGATGACTGAGACCCAATATATTAAATTAAAATACAATTTTGAACTAAGAGAATCATATATAAGAGATTAACTCCCTAGACGAATTTTATGGTGATTTTTGTTAACTAATTCTCATCATTATTTGGTTATGTAATTATTTATCTGTTTGGACATTACATAAGCATTTCAATAATAGAACGATTAGATGATATCAGGTTAATATATTATATAGTATCATTTACTGAATCGAAGGCTCATTTATATTTAATTTATTTTTCTCAATTATAGGTAAGTTTCAGAGTTGGATTTTTGTTGAGTCGCTATTACTATTAGGCCTTCTATAGTGAAAGTTATATATTTTACTTTTTATTTTATTTTATTCGAAATTTTTAATTTAGAGTTTCGCTAACTCCCTGTTAATTTAGATATCCTAATTTTTAATTTATTAAAAATTTGCATTGTATTTTCAATGGATATTCGGGATTTCTGGTTATATTGGTGACCTGTATAGCAAAATAAGTTTATTATGGTAATGCGTTAAAAATGATGGATATGACAGTTTTGCTGGATAATGATTTGACTTGGTTTATATTTTGTTTAATTGGTGGGTCAGAGCGTTGGTTTTATGACAATTCTGCCCGTCATTTTGATAATTTTATCATTTAATTTTCAGCTAGATTGATTACAAATTTTAAAAATCTTATATTTATCCATTAGATGATGCAGAACGGGTTTAAAACATGATAAATTGATAAAATTCAAGATAGATTACAAGACGAGACATGTAATTTTTATCCTCACTTACTTGTTCTGTCCTGCTTCATCCCCTAGTCAAAGCGGGTCAGGATGGGTTTTCACCTGTCGGGATGGGACGAATTTCCACTGGGTCGGGACATTTTGCCATCCACAGGAATCCTTCGTCAAGCCCTCCTCCATGGCTTTCTACCCAAAATTCAGCTACTTTCTCGGCTTTAATCGAATTGTTTGAATGTAACTAGCTCTAAGTGTTCCTGCATTTTTTGCAGATGAGCAATGTCCAAGTCCCACCAAACGTATTTCGAGGAAGAACAGTCATGGGTTCAACTTGATTCCTAGCCAATTAGTTGATAAAGATCCTAATTCTAGAGATTCCTCCGTATGTTGCAGTTACCCATTGATGTCGCCTAAACTTTTCCTAACTTGAGTTCAGAAACTTCCCTTTTTTTTATTTTTTTTTGTGTTTCTTGTTCTGTTAGGCATTTCTTCAAACACATTCTACGATACACAGACTCTGTGATTTTTCTTTTCTCTCTCTTGTTTAAACCATGAGATAGTTGATATTAATTGGGAATTAAAATCGAAAAAAGGATGGTGTTATAGCTGTGCTAATTTTTTTTTGTATTGAAGTTCGGCTATAATTGTAGTTTGGTAAGTTATATGATAATTTTACCTAATAACGTTTTGCATTCAAATATAATTGGACTGTGTTTACTTATTTATTTGGAAAACTAAACTGCTGTTGATTTGAGTTTTGGATGTTGCTATGTGTGGAATTTCTATGCAGCCGAAGAATGGACAGCCGTGCTGATCTAGTGATTTTGAGATCTCTAATAGATACAATGTTGACAACACAGGGCTTGTTTGTAAGTTCACCTTCTTATTTCTTGTATTTGTTCCCAGAGCCAAGAATAATAGATTTGAGCATGTAGGAGGTATCTTTTAGAATTATATGTTCCCTAATCAGTTACCGACTGAATTAAACTTTAGATTTCTCTGGGTTATTGTAGGGAATTTCTAGTCAGAAGTTAGGTGGGGGAAATGGTCTTCCATCTCCTTCTGTGATAATCCAATTTTTTTATGGCATATCTTTCTCTAAGGAAATGGCAAGTAACAATAATGTCTAGTTACGTTCCTGACATACTGGTGGCAGTTTTTCATTTCATGGAGACTTTTTCATCATGAGTACTATCTTTTGTCACAAAACTTAATAGAACAAGGAGGGCTATGGGGGCAGGAAACAAAGAGTTGAAAAGGATCAAGACTAAGACTTAATCTCACCGTTGACCACCTAAAGTATTTATTGGTTTAGTTGTCTTATTTTTACTTGATTTCACCTCAGTTGGACAGTTAAAGGGGATTTTATGATCGAACTAAACCAGACCAAAGATATCAAAATATTATTCTTTATTCTGGTTTTTAAAATGGTTTGAGCCAAATCAATCATTTTTTCCTTTTCAATTTTTCCATAACTATTAGGCTTATCACATAGCAGGCTTGTGTTAAAAAAAAAAAAAAAAAAAAAAAAAAAAAAAAAAATTTTGTTTATTAAAATTTTTATTTAAAAAATAAAAAAAAAATATTTAATTAGTATATAAAAAT
>CANXYC010249996.1:0-15839 GCA_948193065.1 Aleurites moluccanus | reverse complement strand
CAATACCAAATATATCAATTATATGCATATTCAAAGAAAGAATATTGCATAATCAAATGAATATACAAATAAATCAAAAAGTTGCACCAAATGTGCTTTGAAATAAAATTCGGCCAAAAATATACATTTTTGTTCCCAATGGCTAATAATTTTTGGTATAATGCAAATTAAATTACCTTTAGGACAATAACAAAGGGTATGGTTTCAATTTTCATAATTTAATCAAATATGGTTATTTGACAATAAAATGTATCAGTGACCTTTTGTAATAACCCAAACGATTATAATAAAAAACCTAAATTAGTTAGATTTTTTTTTTAATTCTCCAAAGAGTAATAACCGAAAATTAATTAAAAACAATGAAAAATAGACATTAAAGTGAATTATTAAATTTAAATGAGAATTAAATTGAATAAAATGGGCAATATGAACATAGTTAAAAATATTAGAGTATTAAAAAATTATAACAAGTAAATTGAAATTACTTAAGAGTTAATTAATTGAATAATTATTAATTTATCAAGAATTAGCCTAAAAAGTCAATAAAAATGGCTATATATATATATATATAATTTAAAAGGATTTAATTATATAGTTTTTCTTTATTTTCTTTTGCCTAATTTTCCTATTGGACCATTTGTAATATAAATAGATAAGTATGACAAGAAGTTATCATCTTTTTCATTTTTCTCCTCCCATGGCAAAAAATTCCAAGCTTTCTCCATGGAAATTTCTTCTTTCTAACTTCCTAAAATCACTTGATCTAGCATAAATTACTTCACAAATAATTCTTTCCCCAACACTTAATTGAATTATTTGGGTTTAGATAGAGATTTGAAACAAGTTTTCTTCAAGAGGTAATTTATAGAACTCATTCTTTTGTTGAATTTTATTGATGTATATGGTGATTTAGAGGTTGTATAGAGTTTCTATAGAGTTAGAATTGTCAAGCTTATAATGGATTGATAGATAGATTAGGGTTTGGGAATTCTGAAATTTTTCATCTCATGAAATTTCCTATCACTTGACAGAAACTTTGGGCTTCATTTTCGTGCCCTTAGGGGTAGAATTTGAAAATGGGCAAAACACGAAAGTTATAGCTGTGTATGAGTAGAATATATGTTCTTCAGAACGTTTTGATTGCATCCTTCTGTGTTGGGAGATACGAGTCTCCAAACATGACTGACTCGGATAGGGTTTTATTCCTGTGAAATTCCTAAGACTCAACAGAAAGTTGGAGCTAAGTTTTGAGACCTTTAATGTAGGAATTTGACAATATTCAAAACATGAAAATTGTAGATATAAACATGAAAATTGTAGATATACATGTCAGAAATAATTTGTCTTTTGAAAGTTTTGTCAGATTCTCATTGTATTGTTAACTATGGACCCTTGAGACAGACTGGCTCAGGTTATGGATTTCAGAAATGTAACCTTTCTGAAATTGGTAAATATGAGGACCTTAAGGTCCGAGTCAAGGGAAAGTCAAAATGTGAGAAATGTGTCATTATGTCTTAGCTAAAATTCAGTGAAAACAGAATAGCATTTGGACTTGCACATAATTAGTTATAAGTGAAACATCAAGATATGCTCGGGTAGAAATTTTAGAATTTTTGAATGTTGTCTAGAATTTTGGTTTGCTTGTTGTATTTTAATGTAATTAGGTTTCTAAATTATAAAAAGGGTTAATTACCTATTATACTGAATTAAAACACTTTACCATCCCTAAAAATTAATACTTTTTTGATATAAAATGAATCTTATAACTTCTCTCGAATAAAACGTTACAACCTATTATTCATTATCAATAAAACACCTAAAATTATTTGAGCTTTCTTCGATTGTTTGTCACATTCCCCATTTCAGGAGATATGACGGTCTTAGGGTATGGGAAAGGCATAAGGCCACCTAAACCCGTAGAATCCCATTCTGCATTTTCTACAGAAAATTTGTCATAACTACTCTACTTTTACAATCTACCCAGGACCCAAAGTCCCTCTCTTCATAACCAACATTAACACAACATGCACAAATCAACACTTCTATTCCCATACTCATCTCATACTACAATGTACATATCACATTTGTTATCATTTTTCCCAATCCAATACTTCAAACTGCATATATAATGTAATAATTACATCTCATTAACATAGCTCCATTTTTACAATATCATTACTAAATTCATTATTACATACCATGGAGCCACTACAGAAAGATCCATAAATACAATTAAGGAGTCATTACATAGATAAAGCAAATTCCACTCCTAAAGTAAGAGAGAGGAAATGGAATCGTCGCTATCTATCAAACCCTGAAAAGGATAAACCACGAAGGAGTGAGACGAATCTCAGTGAATAACATATATATTCCTTCACTTGTGAGGCTAGGTGCTCACAAAGTAGGTCATTCAATAACAAATTACAATATTCCAAGATAATAATATCAATGTTAAGAAATAAGGTTTCCAATAAAATTCAATATCAAGTTTCAAGTATAATATGGTTCAATAGGAACAATCATATAATCAATAATATTGGTCACTTGCAAGAAAAGACTGTGAACCAAATGTTCTATATCCATAACAGTTAACAAAATCCAATGAACAATGGACACAGGCTGCAGTTAAGTAGCATGTCAATAGTGATATAGTTGATCAGACTGTACGTCTAGGACCTTAACCCCCTCTTAGATAGGGTCCCCAATACAATACACAATGCACAATATTCGATGAACAAACATCCACCACATCGGGAGAGTAGTACTGTCAATGGTCCCATATATAGGATAAGTAAAAATATTGTCCAATAATGAACATCAATCAATATATTTATATATATATCAAGGATTCAATTAATAATGGCTACATAATCAAGAAATTTTAATAATAATACAATTTCTTAGGAAGATTCAAATAAAATAATATACAAAGACAATAAGTAAAGAAACATATATGTTACTCACCCCAAAATTCCAATGTGTCCAACCACCTAGCATAAACTAAAAAGGTGGTCTTCCACTTTCTTGTCTTTTCCTTTCTCTCTCCTTTGTGCAGCTATAACAAATATAAATCTCAATTTAGAAACCTAATTACATTACAATACAACAAGCAAACCTAAATTCTAAACAACATTCAGAAATCCTGAAATTTCTACCCGAGCATACCCTGATGTTTCACTTATAACTCATTATGTGCAGGTCAAAATGCTACTCTGTTTTCACTGAATTTTAGCTAAGACATAATGACACATTTCTCATGTTTTGACTTTCTCCTGATTCGGACCTTAAGATCCTCATATTTACCAATTTCAGAAGGGTTACATTTCTGAGATCCCTAACCCGAGCTAGTCTGTCTCAGGAGTCCATAATTAACAATACAGTGAGAATTTGAAAAAACTTCCAAAAGATAAAATATTCCTGACATATATATCTACAACTTTCATGTTTATTTACCAATTTCAGAAGGGTTACATTTCTGAAATCCCTAACTCGAGTTTGTCTGTCTCAGGGGTCCATAGTTAACAATATAGTGAGAATTTGAAAAAACTTCCAAAAGACAAAATATTCCTGACATATATATCTACAACTTTCATGTGTTGAATATTGTCAAATTCCTATATTAAAGGCCTCAAAACTTAGCTCCAACTTTCTGCTGAGTCTTAGGAATTTTACAAAAATGAAACCCTATCCGAATCAGTAATGTTTGGAGACTCATATCTCCCAACACAAAAGGATTCAGTCAAAATGTTCTGAAGAACAAATATTCTACACATACACAGTTACAACTTTTGTGTTTTGCACATTTTCAAATTCTACCTCTAAGAGCATGAAAATAGAACCCAAAATTTTTGCCAAGTCACAAGAAATTCCTGAGACAGAAAATTTCAGAATTTCCAATCAATTTCTCTATTATAAAAATATCATCCTATCACTTAATCACTCAAATAACTTATCAAAAATGAATTTCAAATTACCTTGAGGAAAAATTCTCCACTAAGCCCAAATAATTCAATTAGGTGTTGGAGGAAGAATTATTTGTGAAGGAATTTGTGATAGATCGAATGATTTTAGGAAGTTAAGAAGAAAATTTTTCTATGGAGAGAAGCTTGAATATTTCGGCCATGGGAGAAAAAATTGAAAAAGATGATGACTTCTTGTTATATTTATCTATATATGTAACAAATGACCCAATATGAAAATTAGAGAAAAGTAAATAAGAAAAAGAAATAAAGAAAATTAAATCATTTTAAATTATATAAATAATTATAGATATATACCCATATATATATATAATTATTTAGCCATTTTTATTGACTTTTTAGGCTAATCCTTGATTAATTAGTAATTAATCCATTAATTAACTCTTAGGTATTTTTAATTTATTTTACTATAATTTTAATACTCTAATATTTTTAACTATATTCATATTGTCCATTGTATTCAATTTAATTCTCATTTAAATTCTATAATTCACTCTAATGTCTATTTTCCATTGTCCTTGATAAATTTTCGGTTATTGCTCCTTGGAGAATTTAAAAAAGAAATTCCTACCCGATTTGAGTTTTCCACTATAATTGTTCGGGCTACTACACCAGTGGTATAAAGTTTGTGTGTTTTTGGGTCAAATTAGGGGAGGAGATGATGGAGATGGCGGAGCAGGAAGTGGAGGAGTTGAGAAGTCTAGTGGGAAAGAGAAAGTTTTTGAGAATCTTTGGAGAAAGAAATTTGATTGCCATCAATGGAGTTTTTGAATTTTGTTTGAATAGTTTCAATGAAAGGATGATTTAGAGTTATTAGTTATGCTCAAAATATTAGTAAGCATATTTTGGGCATAACATATTATTTTCTTTTCTTTTTTTTACTTTTTTTTAAAAAATTTTAACAGAAAAATGTAAAAAATTAACAGAAGGATTAAATAGTGTAACAAAGTAAAAACATAGGGATATGATCATGAGTTTCTAAAAATACAGGGACTCAACCATATTTATGGGTCAAAACCTAGGGACTAAATTATAATTTATTCTAAATGTTATTATAAGCCTATATATTTATATATATGAGGAGGATACAAGACATTAACCAACCTTATGGAGGTGTTGAAAATTCAGTTTTGTCTCAACTAAATTTGAACTTTCTAAAATCTAATAAAAAAAAAGTTAAAGCTTTTGTGCCTTTTCAAGTAATTATATATAAATAGGAGCCACCTTATTGGGCCAGTGAGGTATTGACATAAGTAGCTTGAAAAAAATTTTGTAGGACCAAAAACAATTCTAGTGATTGGAATAGAGTTTCTACATAATGTTGAATTTGTAATTATTTATGTGAGGATTGGGCTTCTGCCTCCTCTTCATCAATAACCATATCTATCCAAAAATTTATTGGTTGTACTGAAGTTATGAGCTAAACCCAGACAAGGAAACTTTTCAAGAAGAAATTCCTTATGTTAATAGATTATGTTGGCATAATCCTTTACTAAAGATTATGTTACACCTTTATCGGTGTGACAGTCCTAGGCACCAAAAATCCGTAAAACCTAGAATTAAACCTATAACAGTCAATAACAATATCTATATCCATAATGAATTATAATCATACATCAAATCCATTCCTATCAGATTAATATCATAATATAAACCACTTATTCACACTGAATCAAAGGTAACCTATGAACTAACATTCAAAATGAACAAGTATTCATAATGAATGACCCAAAATAATCATAATTTTAGGGTTATAATCCATCAATTCTATAGAGCAACTGAGTTATACAATCAAAGATAATAATATAAAATAATAGTATTCCAAAACTATATATGAGAAAGCTTTTTAGAGAAGAAAGAAATCAATAAGCTCGATCCATGCCAATTGGACCTTTAATCCTGGCGCCTAAAAAACATATTAGAAGAGGAATGAATGAGCTTTCAACTAAATGAATTATGAATATGATAATGCATGGGGGTTCAATGTACAATATATGTAATCATTTATCAATTATACATATATAACAATAAAGATTTAGTAAGATCAATAACAGTAATAGTGTTGTGCCTATAAGGAATGACACTAGTAAATTAATATGCATATTACAAAACAACATTAACAGCGAACAATAGTGGGGTTGTACTCTCCCTATATCAGTATACATGTACTTGCACAGGCACACACCTAGGATATCATCGCCCTCCTTAGATATGACACTGATAAGTTAGATTCTATCAGTTGAGTCACCGGTGCACACAATGATTTATTCTTCATTGAAAATGCATTCTATCATATACAAGGTCTATAATATGGTAAAACTAGGTAGATATCATAACAATAAATAGACTCAAATGTTCTTTCAACAATAATGATCAAGGTTTATATTGATTTTAATATAACTGGAAAAATACGTTCAAATAAGGAGCTTGATAAAACAAAAAAGATGACCAAACTTGTTAACAAGAAAACATGGCTAATTATAACGAAATTTCAAGCAACATTTATATAAAAGAAAGGAGATCATGAATATATGTTTAGCAATTATACTAATATAGAAGAGAACATTTACCATTTGGAGGTATGCAAATTCAAGTTGGGTAGCTTATTATGCAATATCATAATTCATAACTCATCCCAAAAGCGAAATCCTTACAATAAGGTTCAAAGACACCTTAAACTTGCTTAATTCATTCCTAAATCATTAGCTCATCCAAGCCTATAAACAAATTCAACATATTGTAAAATTAGGATTTTCTTACCCAAAATAATCCAAGTTAAACCCTTACAATCTTAGACTTTCTAAAGTTCATTTAGATGTTTTTTAGTTCCAGTTTAACCATTACTTAATGAAATGAGGAAGGTTTAGAGACACAAATACTATTCACATCACTATTCATCAAAATAACCATTAATGCCTTAACCTTCCAACCATCCATTAATATTAGCCATGAATGTGCCATAGTTACTACCACTAATATTAACTATAAATACACATACTTACTACCCATAACTCATAAATAATTTATATAACTACCAATAAGCTCAAATCATACATAAAGGAAAGTTAGAGGAATTTACTTTATTTCTTCATACTTGATGTTCTAGAAGAACTAAGCCCTAGGAGGAATTTAATAGTTCCTTGTAGCGAATTATTTCAATATTAAAACATTAATCAGAGAATTAATGTATGAGAAAGTAGGTGGATAAATTTAGAATAAAGAGGAGAGAGAAAGAAATGAGGTATGTTCGACTGAAAAGAAATCAACCTTTTATTTATAGACTCCATTTAATAACACCTTTACCAATGAGTAACGCCCATTACCAATCAATCAGATGAAATTTCAAGAATTTGATAATTTTGAATAGGGAGCAATTTCACGCTTGTTACCAGATGGATAACAGTCATTATTGCCCTGTAATGCTCGTTATTGAAGAACATAATGCCTATTATGCTAAAATTTCAATTTGGTAGATTTTGTACTAAAGAAAAATTAACCCTCATTACATAAATGGAACGCCTGTTATGGTGAAGTTTCATTTTAGGGAATTTGGATACCAAGCAATATCATGGTCGTTACTATAATGATAACG
The DNA here is from genome assembly GCA_948193065.1 of Aleurites moluccanus. Taxonomy (NCBI): domain Eukaryota; kingdom Viridiplantae; phylum Streptophyta; class Magnoliopsida; order Malpighiales; family Euphorbiaceae; genus Aleurites; species Aleurites moluccanus. The sequence continues at coordinate 8,267 of CANXYC010249996.1, read as the reverse complement.
CCCATTACCATAACTATAATTTTCTGTTTAAGGAACTCAACCACTAGAACTCAAACTACTCTATAAAATGAGGTTCTAAACTCTTTAAACAATCAACAATAACAATAAACAAAGCAACACTTAGCCAAAATCTGTCAAATGCATCATAAACAAATCAAATCTTAAAGTAAAATAACTTATAATCCATAAACATCTCAATAAAGCATGTTAAACAAATTTCAGGTATTACATTCTCTCCCCTTAAGAAAATTCATCCTTAAAAGGAGAAAGTTACCTCAAGACTGGAATAGCTGCTAACACTTAGTTTGCATGCTACTCACACTCTTCCTCGTACATTATTTCATTTATTGGTTTACGCAAAGAACTTTCACTATTGGTATATCCTGATTCCAAAGTCTTCTAACCAATCTATTAATAATGGCTATAGGAACTCCTTCATAAGTTAGTTCTTGTTTAAGGTCTAATGGTTGCATTTGTAACACATGAGAAGGATCCAAAATATACTAGTTAAGTATGGATATATGGAACACCATATACATATTATCCAGATTCAGTGGGAGTGCCAAATGGCAAGAGACTTCTCCAACTTTATCCAATATCTCAAACAACCTAATGTATCTTAGAGATAACTTTCCTTTTTTACCACTCATAACACCTTTCATTAGTGCTATTTCAAAAACACCTTATCACCAATGGCAATATGAAAATCTTTTCTCCTAGGGTTGACATGACTCTTTTGGCGACTAAATACGACCTTCAAATGTTTTTGAATCAAAGGCACTTTCATTGCTATATATAAGATCAAGTCGAGTCCTTCAATGAACTTCTCTCCCACTTCTTTCCAATAAGTGGAAAACCTAAACTTCTTCTCATACATTACCTTATATGATGGAATCTTGATCGCAGAGTATGAGGTGTTGCTTGAGCACCGGTCCAGTCTACTTATGGAATCATAATGCTCATCCAGGGGCTATGTCCCATGTGAAAGTGGATGTCGCTTTTTGTTTTAAGAGATGATGGTGATGATTATTTCTATTTCATTTAATTTTGAAAATTTTGAAGAGTCGTCACCTTAATTTATTTTTGTAAGGAAAATATAAAGTAAATCCATTTTTGACTCCAATTATATCCCAATGATAAAATACATTAGACCTTTGGACCGAGTTTGGATTCGAGGACTAGATTTTTGGTTAAGAAACTCAAATTTGGCTTTAACTTAATTATGACCTAAAAACATCATTTCTATGTGAATTAATGATTGGATGACATTTATTGGATGTAAAGCAATAAATAAATAAGAAAACAGTAAATCATACATTCAAAACAGTAAAGGAATTAAAGCAATTATTAAATAACTAATTATTGAGGATATTAACTATAGTGCTTATGGGTTCTAGGTTAATCACATATTTCTTAATATCATTTATTGGAGATATTAACTCTAACTCTTATGAGTTTTAGGTTAATCATAAATTCTTCAAAAATTTCTCAATTTAAATAAGAAAAGTGGAAAAATTGGTTTTTAGGGTTTTGGATTTGATGGTTAACCAGCATGCCATGTATACCTTCAAATGGGAATCAAAATCTACGTAGTTTGCCCTTTTTGTGAAGGATTTTGGGTCTGATTTAAAAAGATTTTGACTTTTGGTTGGTATAAAAGTTTTATTTTTGGTCTTATTAAGAGTCTATTCGAGTTGTACTAAGTTTGATTTATACCTTTCTTTGAGTTTTTTGAGACGAAGGCGGTCGGAGGACCTTACTAGTTCGAAGTTTCACTTTTTGCTTGAGAAAGTTGAATTTAGTCCAAGTATTTTTTTTAATTAATTTCAAGTTTTACTTAATTAGTCCAAGCTTAGTCTAAGATCTTAAAAAATTTAAATTAATTCAAAGAGAATTAATTGAGTCTCAAAAGACTTATATTCTACTCCTCTAATTCAAAGAGAATTAGAGAAATCGGTTTGAATTCAAAGAGAGTTAAACCTATTGTATAAGAAGTAATAATTGTGAGGGAGAATGGAGAGGTAGCTAAAGAAAACTCAATTTAGCTAATCAAAGTGTATGACAAAAATAAAGAGAGGAGGCTATTTATAGAGGTTTAGAAGGGAAAAAGTTGAATTTTGGATGTTAGAGCAGCCGAGTAAGAGAGGCGAATCCACCCAAGGCCCTGGTGGATCCTCTAGGAATTTTGAGCCATTTTTGCATCTTCTGGTTCTTCGGCGAGTTCCATTCGGTTCAAAATGAGACCAGATATCTCCCAAGGATGCTCCGAAGGTTTAGGGAAGCCTGGTTGCTTCGTAAATAGCCCAATACTTGCTTCAGAACCTGCAAAAGTATGGTTATATGTAATAAGGTGAAAAATCATATGTTCACAACTTCCCCTCATCATGATTGCTTTTATTGAAAAATAATCATGATGATGGTGAACAAGCAGGTTACCCAATCTAATCGAGTAAAGGGGTTTTAAGGCTATCCTAGGAAGGTATAATAGGCTCCTAAAGTTATCCCTATAAGGTCTGATAGGCTCCTAGAGCTGTCCTAGGATTGTCTTATAGGCTCCTAGGGCTATCATAGGATGGTATAATAGGCTCCTAGAGCTATTTTAGGAAGGTCTAATAGGCTCCTGGGGCTATCATAGAAATGTCTGATAGGCTCCTAAGGCTACCCTTAGGAAGGTCTGATAGGCTCCTAAGGTTGCCCTTAGGAAGGTCTGATAGGCTCCTAAAACATTCCTAAAAGGGTATGATAGACTCTTAAGGTTGTCCTAGGAAGATCTGATAGGCTTCTAGGGCTGTCCTATGAAGGTCTGATAGGCTCTTAAGGCTACCCTTAGGAAGGTCTGATAAGCTTTGCTCTATACAAATTGAGACTCTAAGTTTAATATAAAGTGCATCATTTGTCTAGTATAGGCATGCAAGAATGAGAATGCATTTATGAACTGGGCACCTTGAACCAGTGAAAGGTTGATCTGAACCTATATAGTGTTATGGTGATGATTTTTTTAGAGGTGTCAGATGTGTGATTAAGGTTTCAGTGGGATGCCCCACTTTTGAAAGATGGTGATTTGCAAGTAGGGTGACTTGTCAATTTGGATAGGAAAAAGAACTTTGGCATTCTGTTTGTCCTAGGGTTGGAATTTGGTCCAAAGAATTTGATTTCAATGAAAGATTTGTCAACTTGGGCTTTCCAAGGTTTTGAATATTTTAGGGAGATAACCTACATTTAGGGCAATGGTGATTTGGAGAGATGCCCCACTATTTGGGGATGTTTCTTTGGAAGGAAGGTGACTTGGTCACTTTGATAGTCCTTGAGGTTGAGAGATTTCAGCTTTTTTATTTGGCCCTGGTTTAGCTTAAATGAGGTTCTAACAATTTTTGTAAGATTGGTTGCTGGTTAGAGCCAAATTCATGATGATCGAGTATGGAGGATTATTAAGGATAATGCTTTCATATTATTAAACCATGCTCAATTTAGGTTTAAGGATTCATCTTGGATGGTTGAAGTTGTGTTTGGCCTCAAGTGGATTGGTCTTGTCAGATCGGTTGAGGTCATTTAGGAAAGGCTATGGTCAGATTTGGCCCAAGTTTGATAGGTTCTGTCAAATCGGCTAAAACTGTAAAGGTTTTTATGGAAGGCCATGGTTAGGTTTTGCTTTGAGTTTGATTATTCCTATCAGATTGGTTCAAGGGATTGGTTTAAGGTATTAAAGCCAAAATGTGCTTTTGGATTTCGATGAAAGTATATCTGCTTGACTATTTTTATTGAATGGAAGATGAATTTGATGGCTCTAATTCAACATTAGAAGCTATCTCACAATTGGTGTGCTCACTTTTATGGAGCTCGATGGTTCTTGTGGAACTAGATGAATTTACTTCAGGTACAATGTTAGAAATTTTCAACTAGCTCATTAGGTTATGGATCTCTTAAGAGTTTTAACTTTAGTTTCATTGAGGAGAATGAGTTTGAAAAGTTTGCTTCCTGCAACCTAAGATTTCTGATAAATTGATTTCTATTTTGCCCCTGAAACTTGGGCTTTAGTGATGAACAAGTGAAAAGGTTGAACCTTTTAAAAGGTTTTAAGAAGCATAATTTAATTCTTGGTTTTGTTCCTAGAATTTGGGCTTCAAGGGTGACAGGTCGAACCTTTTCAGAGGTTTTGAATCTTTTGGAAAGTGAAATCTATTTTGGGAGGTTTTATGAATTTGATGCTGTAACATAATTTATAGAGAAGATAAGTAGAATTATTCCTATTGTCTGAGATTGATTAGACTCTTCAAACGACACTTTGTTGATTCGATAGGAATGATATATGGATCAACAACTAGGGTGACACTCTGTCAACTGGACACTTGAAACTAATAATGGGTTAATGACTTAAAAGAAAAGACATTCGAAATGAAGAAATACCCTTTGATTTGATGTTTGAATATTTGACTTAAGGAATGACGATCTTGGATGACTTGCATTGGATGATGGATTTGATCTACTTAACTATTCTGACCAAGCAGTGATATAAGGGACAATGGCTTTAAGTCATAAACCAAATGAGGGATAAGGATAGCTTAGCCATATAACTGCTTTAGCGAAGAGATGGGATAATTCACCAAAAGACATGCCTTTGAAGTGGGATAAGGACATGTCTGATGTCGTTGATTGATGAGACAGTAGTTGACTTGAAAGCTTTTTTATCCCTTGTGATGATTTTATTAGGAGGCTTTTGACATGAAGAAAAATGACTCTGAGTGATTGACTCAAGAGATGACTCTGAATGATTGACTTGAGCGATAACTTCTGAATGATTGACTCGAAAAGTGACTCTGGATAGAGGTAGAGTTGTTCAATTTTCTTTAAACTATTGACAAAAAGAGGGATGAACTTTTATTATAATAAACTTGATTATGTACTACTTTGAGTGAGATAGTACAAACGAGATAGTTGTGCTTGAACTCTTGATATTCGAACATAATAAACTATCTTCCTTTCATTCTGAAAAAGATAAATGAATTTGAATTGAATTATGCCTTTTTACTTGGAAGTTCAATTTGAACTAACTTCTTACCAAGTCGCCCTTTCGAGTTTTCAACTCGACGGCCTTGCACTAACTTTCGACCAAACTGCCCTTTCAAGTTTTTATCTCGACGAGCTGCTCTAATTTTTCCTAAGCCACCCTTTTTGGATTTTCAACTTAACGAGCTTTTTATTTCTTTTTCTTTTTTTAGGCAAATGAATAAAAAAAGAAATGAAATATTAGCACATAAAAGATAATTTGATCTTATTAGGATGACACTTCTGCCTGGCAATACCTTTTTGAATACATACGGAATAAACCAACTATGAACTGGAGCTCCAACTATTCTCTTGCTTGGATTTTAGATAGCCTTGATTTTGATGAAAGACATCCATTTTTATGCCCATCAGAACTTGGTCGACTTGTGATCATTAATATGATTTTGTTTGCAGCCCAATCAGTGATCAATTGAACTTCACATCTCAAACGAATGTTGTTCTATGTTCTTTTGTTTGATTTGATTGCCCCTTCTATTATGAATGTTGTCATTTTCCCTTCCATAAGACGGACCTGAGTTTTACAACCCACATGGAGGTCGGTCAAAGAGATCATTATAAAACTAACCATGTAGTCTACCAACAGGTTGTTGTGAGGGGAAGGAAAATCATCCTTTGGGCAAATTTTGTTCAAACATATGAACTTTTCAATCCTTCTCTGGAATTGCTACCATTTTAGCTAACCATGAAGGACAAGTGATCGGTATGTTGTATACATTATCCATCTTTTGTATTATGTGATCATGTCTTGGGATTTCAATCTATGCAAAATAATCCACACATCTTTTTGGCTATTCTTGTCTCGGCTTGATGATACATTGCAAGAAATTTTTCTTTATGCCAAGGTTTATTGATTCTTTTGCCCTTTCTTTTTATGTTTTGTTTGTTTGTTTTTATATTGCATTCAAATTGGACTTAGAAGCAACCAAAAATCAAAAGGATGACATGAGAATGCAATAATTTAATATTTTACTATAATCCAAAATACCATCATCCATGGCTACATGAAAATTAAAGAAAGACCGGAAAGATTGATTACAGACTCAAAAAAGGAAAAGAAAGGACAAGACTCATACTTAGACATGGACTCAATAAGACAGGTCAGACTAGTTGGGCTTGAACTCCTCCACAATATGCTAATTGGGCATTAGTTGATTGATGAAATGAGATGGGGTATGTTTATACATGAAAGTTTATGGGCTTTGACGAGATAAGTTGGAATGGGTCAGTTTCATTTTAAAGGGAATGGTGGGACAAAGGTATGTCAATTTAGCCTCAGAAGTTGCTGGATAGATATTTCACCATTGTTCTAATTAATGGTAGGGAATTCATCCCAAAGTTGTGCATTTTGGATGTAATCTTCAATTTTTGTGATTGTTACAACCAATGCTTTGAAGCTGGGTAAGTATTGGATCAACAAATGGTCTCGGTAAATCGAAAATAAATTATTAACAAAGATATCTACTTGCTCTTGCTCAGTTGGTCGGTTCAACATCTAAGCAGCTTTAGTCCTCCATATTGTAAGGAACACAAAGAATGACTCTTTCAAAAATTATTTAGTGGTTTTTAAGTCATGCCTAATGATGTTCACTTTGATATTGTAATGATATTGTATGATGAAATCATTACAAAAATCTTCCCATATTCTCACTCGGTTATTGTCTGGGGAGAGAAACCATCTTTTAGCATCTCTAGTCAAAGACAGTTGAAAAAGATGAGCAAGGAGCTCATTGCTTAGTCCTGAAGGCCTTATTGCCCCGTAAATATTTTTAAATGGGTTTTGGGGTAAGTGGTTTCATCAAACAAGTCCATTTCAAACATCTTGAATTTAGGTGAAAGTTTGGCAATAGGGAACAAGATTAGGGTATCTATATCAATCAGGTCATTGTGGCCTTTTCAAAGATTTGATGGTTTTTTCCATTGCTTCAAGTCGGCTTAGAAGCTATTTTTCTATCAGGGTTTCTCCTCCTTAGAAAGGGTATAAGGTGGAAGGATTGGCCACTTAAGGTGAGAGTGTGGTGTTGGTTTGGCCAACTTTAGATGAAAGTGTGGTGTTGGTCTGATTAACATGGGAAGGATTTGAGGTAATGTTGCACGGCTCAACGTGGATGGGTGGGGTAGGTTTATTATTCCCTTGACCTTGTCAATGATGGAGTGCAATTAGGAATTCAAGACATTAGTTTGTCGAGCATCCAGGGCAACATGAAAGTTCTCCTCTTGCTTTTTGAGGAGGGTGGTGAAAAGTGTGGTCATGGCATTCAGGTCGGTCGGGTTGGCCATTGTTACCTTGTAATTAAAACCAAGAAAATGGTTAGTGTATAGAAAAGGAAACCTTACTTTATTCTAGATTGATTGTAAAAAAAATATGGAAACCTAACTTTGTTAATTCTGTTTTAGGTTTTAAGGTATGGAAAGGTGATAAAGATATGGATTGGTATACAAATTCTGATGGAAAAAAATTTCCTAAAGTATTTTGAGCTAAAAGGTATTTGGGCTTTGGATTCTGCTTTAAAATTAAAAATTTTTAGGCCAAAAGACTTTGGGTGCCAAATGATTTTGGGCTTGAGGTTTTCTATTGGGCCAAATGGTATTTGGGCTTTAGAGAGATTCCGATGCCAAATGATTTTAGGCTTTGGAGAGATTTTTTGTTAGGCTTGGAGATATTTTTGGTCTAAATTGATGCAAACCTATAAGTCATGGAGTTTATGGACTGGGTTGACCATGCAAAATGGTCAAAGTTAAAGAAATAGAATACTAACAATATTGAGATATGGGCTCGACTTGGGTTTAATCCAATGAAAAACATCGAAACAAATCAAACTCATCGCCTTTGGCGAAGACCGATATCATATTTGGCCAGATTCCTTCATTTAGGCCTTCGTTTTGATAGTTTTATAATTTTTGAGTCATCTCTGATTTGGGCTTTTGTGCCGATTCTGTTTGGGCATTGGGATTAGTGATGACAATTTTGGCCTGACTCGCGGATATCCGACTGAATGGAGTGTGGTAAATTTTTTGTTTTATACCCGTGATGGGTTCGGGTAATGGTAATACCTACCCCGAACCCGACCTGTTTATATATATTATATATTTTTTTTATTTTTAATATTTTTTATATATAATTTATATAGTTTTTTTAATTTATAGTTATTTTTTATGTGAAATATAAATTATATTGTATGGATATTTGAATATATATATATATA
>CANXYC010249923.1:0-10973 GCA_948193065.1 Aleurites moluccanus | reverse complement strand
CCGTAGAACCCTATTCTGTATTTCTACAGAAAATTCGCCATAACTTCCCTACTTCTACAATATATCCCAAGATTCAAGTCCCTCCCTTCATATTCATAATAACACAACCTGCACAATCAATACTTCTATTCCCTTATTCATCTCATACTACAGCATACATATTACATTTAATACCCTTTTTCCAAATTCAAAATGTTACATCTCATTGACGCAACTTCATTCTTTTATATTATCTTACTCAATTCTTCATTACCAACCCATGGAACTACTAAAGAAGAATCCATAATTACAAAATAAAGAGTCTTTATATAGATACAGAAAATTCCACTCTAGAGGAAGAGGGAAGAAATGAAATCGCCTCTATCTACCTTGCTCCTGAAAAATATGAATCCACGAGAGTCAGATACGAGTATCTTAGTGAGTAACAACATATTACCACACTTGTGGCTAGGTATTCAATGCTATATACAAGAAAGATAATGGTTTAATATACATATATACATTAATGAATGTCAAATATTAATAGGAGGAATCATAGTCATTGTAAAGAATATCGTCAAATGAAATTTAAAGGTATATCAATGAATTGGTTACCAACAATTGGTTATAACAAATGCTATACAATTTAATAATAAGGAGAATACCAATGTATTTCATTATATTGACAGATAATCAATATACCAAAAACTCAGCAGAGGCTACATCTTAATAGCATGCCTACGTGGTAGTCATACGGTTGATCGGACCGCATGGCTAGAGCCTTACCCCCCTCTAGCTAGGGTCAGTCAAAAAATACAATGTGCATAAAGCCTCGATGTATTATCATAGCCCCATCGAGAGGGATATCTGTCATGTACATACTATATATTAATAGGGTTCATTGCATAATGACCTAAGATCCATTATGCATTTATCAATAACATTAACAATGCTTATACCAATTATGTAACCATAATTAGGTAATTATATGAAGATATCAATTAGGTTTTCGATAAAAGATAATAAGTCAAGTCATTCCAATGGCTATAATTTGGATTAATTAATACCGAGGATGCATTCAGAAGCAAAGTGAAATTACACATCTGTTTTACTAGAATAGGTTAACAATTCGATATCATATATATATATCCAAATTTGGCTATTCAAGAAATATGGGATTCAATAGATTATTCAATTATATGCAACGATAATTTCGATGAAAACATACTTGAATGGAAACAAAATTCAAGCAAGAGGAACAATGTGCATTGGTCAATATTTATTAACTTACAAGGTGGTTTCAATAATTAGAATTGGGAATAATTACAAATGAAATAATATATAGTTACTCACCTTACAAACCAAAACACCCAAACTAAGCTCCCTTCTTAAGCTTCCTTTTCTTTGTCTCTTGAAGCTAAAATACAATTTAAACACAATTTAGGTTCAATCCAATGTTGAATTACACAAATTCTAAAGTAACTTTGAAAAATCCCTTAATTATTAGAATTTCAGGTTTTGACAATCCTAGTTCATTTATCAATATCTCCCACTAAACTTATCCAATTGTTTCAATTATTTTTCTTAATTAAACTAGACATATCAGGTTCTAACATATCCAAAATTGAGACCATTTCATTCATTACATAATTTATGGTGAATTTCCAAACTAGGGCCTGCAACTCTGCAACCAGTCTGTAACTTTCATCCGAACAGTTTTCACTCTTTCACTTATAACTCAGCATGTAAGTGTCCAATTCCCATTATATTTTCATTTGTTTTTAGATAAGACATAAAGGAACATTTCTCATGTTCTGAATTTCCCCTAAATCAGATCTTAAAGTCCTATAAAATGCAAAATTCAGTAGGGTATCTCAGTGGAAATCCTAACCCGAGCCAGTCTTGATCAGGGCCTTGTATCTCACAACACAGCATGAATTTGGCAAAACTTTCTTCTAAACATATAATCTCAACATATTTATATACAAATTTTATGTTTTATTATTTTCCAAATTCTAAATTTAAGGCTACGAAATTGTGGGCTAAATATTCTGCTTACAACCAGAAATTTCGGAAATTTCAAAATTTTTTCCCAACACAACTTCACACAACAAGCCTCAATTTCATTTCTAACTATTAATTACTTACATATAACCTCATATAAGGTTTCTTACACTATCAATTTGATTTATATTACACTAATTCAAAAATGAAAATTTTTACCTAAACCAAACTCTAACTCAATCTTCCCACCTAACATATTTCTTCCAATTCTAACTCCATAGAAATACTACCCAACCTCCATTCTCTCATTTACAACAAAAAAAATCAAACTTTAGAGCAAGGGAATAAATTACCTCTTGAGATCCTTAACTCCAAATGCTTGATCTAAGCCCAAATAATTTAATTAGAGATGATGGGGATGATTATTTGTGAAGGATGGAAGGTTGGATCACGAAATTTGGGTAAGGTATGAAGAAAATTTTTCTCTTGAATCTTCAAAAATGGTGGACAGTAATGGAGTTGTTCAAATGGAGAAGATGATACATTTGGCTAAGGTTATATATGTCCATTGGTTTAAAATTTACCCAAATTTACCATTTTGCCATTTTCAATTTAATTTCTATTTCATTTTCCCTTTAATTCTTTAAATACTTTCCTACATTTAATTTCTCCCCCATATATTTTTAATATACTCTTTATAATGTCTATTTTAATGTTCATTAATGTCACTTTGTCAAAAGAGTTACAATTATTTAATTAAAAATCAAATTCTATGCGATGTTTACAATTAAGCTTATTTAGAGCTTCTAACTAGAATTAATTATTTCATTACCTACTTCATTCAATTAAATTCTCAACTAAATTCTATAATTCCTTTTAATATCTATATTTAATTTTCCTTGATTAATTTCGGTTATTGATCTCTTGAGAATCTCGAAAAAAAAAATTCTACTCGATTGACGGTCCATTCGATTTTTCATAAATCTCTTTTAAACTCTCAATATTTCTTCTTAATTTCATTTTATACTTGGGTGAGTTATTACACGGTTCTATTGGGCTTCTATAGTAGCTGGAAAAGTGTCTTCTTGCCTTTTTAGGAGATTGGTGAGAAGTGTGTTCATAGTCTCAAGCTCAGCTCCAGGTTCAGTTCCGGGTAAGTCAGCTATTGGTACCTTTAAAAGATCAAAACCATGGGTTCGGTCTGGTTTAACCAAGGTTTAAGTGGGTTCTTAATCTAAGATAGTATGGTTATCTTAATTGGGTCATGGGTGAAAGGCTTTTAGTTTATATAGGTTTGACTTAAAGGTTCTTGGTCCTATTATTATGGATACATGATTATGGTATGGATGCATGATCATGGTATGAAGAAATGGTTTCATGATGACAATTCAACAATATTATGGTTCATGAGCCCTAAGGTCCAAAATCTAAGTTCATTACATGAGGGCTAGGTGAATTGGATAAAAGGGTACCCATCATATTAGGACAGTGATATACCTAACTACATGTGAGTCAAAGAGCCTCATATGAGTACAACAGTACTACTGCCCGTTACACTTCAAAAAGATCGGAGATTCATCGTGGGATGGATGTTTTTGCTATCCCCCAACATACTTAAAAAGAGTTGCCAGGTCGATGCTACTCACTATCTGAAGTTTTTTTTATTCATAACTGGTTATGCAAAGTAATACATGCAAATCAATAGTTAAATAAAAAGCAAAAACAAAGTTACTTCAAAAAATAAAGCATTATTTTCTTTTCAAACCAATTTGTAGTTCTCTTTAACTTTAGAAAAAGTTTATCCCCAATAGAATCGCTAACTGTGAGGCCTCGTCCGAGCACCAATATGCTTATTAAGAGGGCGGTTTCCTACAAACTAAGGGCAGCTTTTGCCTTGCATTTGCAAATTGATTTTTAACTTTTATTTTGAAATTTAATAGTCGCTACCTTTATTTTTTTATGGAAAAGAAAGGAAAAAACCCAATTTGACTCCAATTTAAAGCACAAGAATAAAATCACTATACCTTCCAATTGGGATTGAGCTCGGTGACTAGGCTTTCGCTTTTTTAAGTAACTCAAACTTTGGCTTTCCATTTAATAAATGATTTATGAAAAATATCATTTTATGAACAAGTATAAGAATGACAATTATAATTTATATGAATGAAGCATAATAATTTACAATATAACATTTAAAGTAAAGAATATAAAATAAAAGAGGTTTAATACATCAAAAAGCCAATAATAGAGGATGTTAACTCTAACCCTCAATGGAAATTATAGGTTAACCATATATTCCCCAATACAACATTAAAACAAAGGGTTAACTACAAAAAAAAAATAATCATGAACTATTCCCAAAATTATAATTTTATCACGAACTAAAACTTTGACAATTTTATACATATACTTTCAATTTTTGACAAATTTAGCACGAAATTAAAATCCGGTCAAAACTCAGGTGCAGAAACTGATGTGGCATTTATTATTATTATTTTTATCACGTCAGCATCTGATTAGAAAATTAAATCGAATCAATCAAATCGAATAGAAAAAAACCAACTTGAATCGGTCAATTCTATTTAATTTTCAAACTTCAGTTCAGTTCGATTAATTTTTTTTGAAATTTCTATTTTTTTATTCGATTTGGTTTTCTTTAAAAAGAAAACTGAATAAACATATATATAATCTAAATAATCGAACCAAAATATATATGTTCAACCTGAATAACTTGCTTTATATTTTAGTTTGGTTCGGTTAATTATTTCAAAATTCAAAAGAAAATCGAAATATCCAAACAAAACTTAACCAATTTTAATATTTTTGATATTGAATGACCAGAAAATAAAAAAAAAAGTAATAAAAAGAAATAAAGGGATAAGCAGTCGTTCGATTCAGTTTGAACTGAACAGAAACAAAACCCCCAAAATCGAACCAAAATAAATATAAAAATATAAAAAAATTAATAGAACTGAGTAAAAAAATATTTGGTTTCTTTTTGAAAAAATAAACCTAATAAAGAAATTGGAACTTCAAAAAAATTAATCAAACCGGACTAAAATTTAAAAAATTAAATCGAACTAATTTATTTAAGTTGCTTTGATTTGATTTGGTTTGTTTGATTTGATTTTCTAGTCAGATGCTGACATGAAAAAAATAATAATAATAAATGTCATGTCAACTTCGGCACCAAAACTATGACCAAATTCTTATTTCATGCTAACAAATTCTTATTTCATGCTAAATTTGTCAAAAATTGAAAGTATATATATAAAATTATCAAAAAATTTAGTTCGTGATAAAATTACAATTTCACGAAGCAATTTCATGAATAGTTCATGATTTTTTGTAATTAGCCCTAAAACAAATTATATTAAGAAAAATGAGAGTTTTTGGTGTTTTTGGATTTAAAGCTATGAAACAGCTTGCCTACGTATCCCGTTGAATGGGAATCAAAACCCACGTAGTTTTCCTTTATTATGAAGGGGGTTTGATTTGATTTTATGAAAAGATTGATTTTGTGGTTCTTTTAATTGATTTACACCAATTAATTTTGAAGTATGAACACGATACCTTGCTTTAAGATTGGTTTTATGTTGTAGTTCTTTTAATTGATATCTTACCAATTAATTTTGAGTTAAGAATACAATACCTTATTTCGCAGGGGATGCCTTCTTAGAGTTTACCTAGATCGGAGTTTCACTTTAGATTCAGTGAAAATTAGCACCACAGTGTGCTTCAAGTTGATTGGATTATCGAGTTGATTGGATTGATGCTTGTAAATTGACTCAAAAAGAGATCACTCTAGGTCTTCTATTCCTTCTACTCAAAGAGAGTTGAAGAAATCAGTTTGAAATCAAAGAAAATTGAACCGTTTATGATAAAACAAGATGAATATAGGGGGAGAAGAGAAAGTCAACTAAGGAAAACTCGACTTAACTGTTCTAGTGTAACTCAAGGAGAGTTGGTGTGGTTTGATAAGTGAAATGAGGTTTGTATTTATAGGGAAACATATGAGGGAAAATCAAACTAAAAATCGATGTGGGATTCATATTTTGAGTTTGGTGGCATCTGAGCTTAAGCTTGCCTGCAAAGGGAAGCATCATTGGTGACAAAAGGAAGCAAGGTTGGCAACAAGGCTTGGCCTTAGTGCAAGGGCTGCTTGTGCCACTGGCAGCGCCTCCAACTAGGCTTGGCACTACAGCCAAAGCCAAAGTTGGTTGCCACTAGATTTGTTTTGATGCTTATCCGATCTGATTTACCCGATTTGAAGTGGTTTGACCTCCAGTTGATGCCAATCATCTTGGCATGGTCCGATTTATCTGTATTCGAAGTCGACTTTGATCTTTGGTCGATTGCTAATCAATATGGGTTGACCGGAGTCTGCTTGGGGTGTAAAATCACTTGTTCACAAACATGAATGACTATTATTCATCAAGGTTTCTTCACTTGATGAATTTCATTCTTTCACCAATACATGTAATTGTATAGAGAGAACATATATATATATATATATATATATATATAAAGAGAGAGAGAGAGAGAGAGAGAGAGAGAGAGGGAGCAAAAAGAAGAAATTTTTCTTTTTTCCATCTTCTTATTCTTCCTTTCTTTTAGTTCTTTATAAAAGAACTCTTTGCATATGTACTTGTCTTGTAATTATAGACCAAAATAATAAAATTCTACTCTTACAAAGGAGATTTAAGGAAGGCCATTAATTCATTTTCGACAACTAAGAGAGGAGATCAAAGACAACCTAAGTATCAAAGGAAAACTTGATTGGTAGAGCTTGTGTGAACCAACTAAAGGCTCTAAGAGGGGCTTGAACAAAAGGAGAAAAAAATTAAACTATGCTATAAGAGGTAAAGAGTTTATCGTACTTATTCTTTTACTATTGGAAGTGTGTTTGCATGAAATTGGGCTAATATTCTTTGGGGTATGGACATGGTGCAAATTTATAAAAGTTCATAAATTCGCACTACTCATGCTTTTGCCAAATTAATTTGCATATTTGATGTATTTTTTTTTCCTTCAATTGATATAAAATATTCCCATATTTCATATATAATCCTTACTTTATTGTTTTGGTGCTCGTGTTTGTGATAAAATTGGGTTTCAAGTTTCAAAAGTGTGAGAAAATTATTTTCTATTACTAGTACTTTTAGCTAGCCGAAAATAGTTTTTGACTACCTGCAATGTTGTTGCTTGATTTACGGCCACTTTCAGCTACCTGAAAATGATTTCTTCAGCTACCCAAAAAGTTTGCTAATAGATTTTTTTTTTTTGTAAATTTTAGGTAGTTGAATGGCCATTTAAGCAAATAAAGTAAGACTTTTGAAATATAATTTCTAAGGAATAATATATAAAATATGTGATATTTAAAGAAATTTTCTAGGTCATAATATTTTGAATATGTGATTTTTAAAGATGAATTTAGAAATATTCCAATTAACATAAATAAAATTTTCTTTTTGCAAATGTTATTTTCTTTATGTTTGTGTTTGGATGAATGAGAGACATGCATGATTGATGATAGACTTGGAAAATCATAATATATTGTTTCTTGAATAGACATGTAATAATTATTCTTTTATTATTAGTTGTGTTATAATATTAAATATTAATTGCAAGTTTAAGTTATAAAATTAGACTAGTTAAGCCTTTGGGCACTTTTATTGTTGTAATGTTATCTTGGTATTGCCAAGAATATAAATGTACATATACAGAAAAATGGAGATGCAAGATCAAAAGGAGATTCAACCCATGAAGACCTTTAGTGGGAGCATGAAGACTTGTGTCTGTAATTTTTTTACCCTAAACCCCAACCCATTTCTTGTCATTAGGAATTGGGTCCATAGATAGTCAATGACCAAATCTAAGATAGTCAATGACCAAATCTATGTAACTAGGCCATTTTGATGATATATATGTGATATATACAAAATGCATGACATGTATATTAAAATGGCTAATGTGCAAAGTGAGACCTAATAAAATAAAAGCCCTAAAATATTAAGTTAAAGATCTTCATTTAAAATAATAATTTAGTATTTTAAACATTTATGGCATCGACTATGGACATATAAAGGTGACATTTATTTAAGAGATATTGAAATTATTGTATAGCATGATATGTTATGCACCTAGGATACATTATATGGCAATAATGACAATAAACACCTGAGTCATGCAATGTTGAAATCCTTATGCTTATTAAAATAGTGCAAAATACCAATAATGATAATGTATACTTGATGTTTGTAATACTAAAAGCCAAAAAAATTGAGCTCATAAGAGTTGTGATGAACAAGAATCAATTTCCTAATAACGTTGATGTGCATATGAGGGTTTTGACAATTTTATAAGAATTTAATCACCTACTAGAAATATACCCTAATGGGATTTCCTTTTCTTACTAGAAAGTGTAGGATTTACCAAGTTAGTGGGAGGACCATTTTGATTAAAGACCAAGTTATTATGGTAGATATATTTCACACAGAACTAATATCTTGTTATATTATGCAGAAATATGAAAATGAGCAAATCAAGCCCAATCGCAAGCATACTGGATATAATAGGCTTACATGGCCTAACTTTGAGAAACCTTAATCTTGTATTTGCTTATGATAAAATAGCTTATATGATTGATTCAAAAGTTCCTGGACCCTTACCTAAAGGGGGCCATACTAAAGGAACATGCTACTTTACAAAAGTGGTAAGATGAACAAGTGCAAGCAAGGTGCATCATATTGGCCTCTATGAGTAATGAGTTACATAAGCAACATGAGAAGATGACTGAGGTTAGGTATATTTTACTCCACTTCCTAGAGTTATATGGGGAGGAAGTAGAACTGCTAAGTATGAGATATCTAAATAATTATTACAGGCCACGATGTATGAGGGGGCTAATGTTAGGGAACATGTCCAAAGGATGATTCGACTCATCAAGCAATTGGAAAATTTGGACTTCAATATGGACTCTAATCTCCAATTGGATTAGATCCTCTACTCTTTTCCTAATTTATTCTCCAATTTGATTGTGAACTTTCGCATGAATAAGTTAGAGTGCACCTTTATAGAGCTTCATAATAAGCTAGTGACAACCCAAAATAATATGAAGGCCAAAATAATATAAAAGGCAAGGAAAAGGAGGTTGCTCTTATTGTTGGAGGTTACTCTTGTTCCTTCTTCTTCTAGTAGGACCATGAAGAAAAAAGGCAAAAGAAAGATCTCCAAACTAAAGCCCATTAGTGGGATAAGCAAGGAAAATCACTGAAATGGCAACTGCTACTAAGAAAAAGTGTTTCCATTATGATCAAGAGGCGAATTGGAAGAGAAGGAATTGCCCAAAGTACTTAGAGTCCATTAAGGGCAAGAAGAAGAATAAAAGAAGGTAAACCTGAGACTTGGTAAATGGGTCAGGCTGGGTACCCGGCTCACGGGTCATTGAACCTGAGGGTTCATGGGTTCAGGTTCAAATGAACCTGAAAAATTTTGGGTTCTTTTTTAGAGAACTTGTACCTGCACCCACGGGTTCATATTCAACCCGTAGGTGCATCTGTGCATATTATAATCACATACTTGATGGGTTACAAATTAAAAATTGGTATGGACTATGGAGAAATATAAAACCATTCAATCAATGCTCACATATAAGAATCTCAAAAATAAGCATATTACCATGTAATAAGTTGGTAAAGTAATTACCTACTAATATAAACAAACAAAATCCAATTTAAAAAAAAAAAAGATAAATAGTTTAAACAAACAAAATCCACAATAACGTCAAGAAATTAATAGTAGCTTTGACAGTAGACAGTAGACTTGGTTGATCCATTAGCTTCAAAATCTTCATGCAAATACATTAGTTTCACTAACATAATTAGTAGCTAATTCTTTTGATTGATCCATTGATGGTATTGGTACTAAAAGATCGTCATCATCCAATTCATCTACATTGAACAAAAATATTAAATAAATTATACTAAATATTATTCAAAGAAACCCATAAAAACATTGTGTAATACCTATAACGAATAAAAATATCATTTATTATCTTCAATACTATAACCACACAACCAATTATGAGAGCAAATCACAGCTTAAGCATTTTTTGGCTTGAGTGCACTTCGGTATTTCGTGAGGACCTTGGCTCCAATACTGAAAGCTGACTCTGAAGTAATAGTTGTTATTGGTATCGTAATAAGGTCATGAGCCGTCAAAGAAAGAATATGATACATAGCACTGTTTCCCTTCCACCACTTTAGAACATCTAAATTGTGATTTGTAGAACGATTCAATTTTGGCTCAATCAAATAATTCTGCAACTTTGACCTTGTGCAAATATTGATGTCCTCATAACTATCCAACTCCCGTATAATTTAAAAAAAATAAATAAAATAGAGGCAAACATAAAGAAATCACTAATGCAAAGATTAAACTACTAAAGTAAAGATATGACTTACACTACTAACATCAGAAAATAATGTTGAAGAAGATTCACCACTAAATGTCAACTCCATAGATGAACATGCATGAGAAGTAGAATAGAGGCAAACATATTCTTGAAAAAGGCTCTCCAATGCTTCTTCAACCTTCTTGAACTTGAGTGCACTTGTCACATCATCATTAATCTTCTTATAACAAAACTTGACCAAATCAAGTTTGTTACGAGGATCAAGAACAAATAAAAGAGTTAACACCACACTGTAAGTGTCACACCCTAACACCACCGGTGCAACGGTCCTAGGGCAAGGATAGGCATAAGGCCACCATAAACCCATAGAACTCTTAACTAAATTTTTCTCATATATAACAATATACACTTATCCAATGCAAAACATCATATCTCATAAATCATCATTTTATATCATGACATCTCCATTTGTTCCCTACCGATCAAAAGATAGTTCTAACATCAATATGGAACAAATGAGAGTCTACAAATGCCATCCATGGCAACAAAATCAAAACCATTCCATATCTATCTA
>CANXYC010249910.1:0-11605 GCA_948193065.1 Aleurites moluccanus | reverse complement strand
TTTTGTGCTTTCTATAGAGTTTTTGAAAAAATTGTGGTTTACTACTACCCATCTTGAAGATCAAATAATAAGGTAATTTAAATCAAATTTCAAAGAAAAGGTAAAACTCTTAATCCTTTTCTATAAGGAATTGATTTTAATCTTCATAGTATCCTAAATAAATTAAAAATTTTATTTTCCGCTGTGCCTAAGGGCTCCTTAATTCCTTTCAAACCTATTACTGAAACTTAAGAGATGGTTGATAGAAAATGAGTATGACATAACAAATGGTATTGATAATGATAATGACAAAGGCAATAATATTGATAATGATAATACTAAAATGTAATTGTGATATGGTATGAATAAAATAAATATATAGAAGCTCTTTATATGATTGTGTGGATTGTGGAGTTGAGGATATAAGGATGGTGAAATATTGAGAGTGTAAATTTTTTTATGCAGGCTGTGTAATTTTTGAAAAACCTAGTTTTGGGTTGGGAATAGTATGAAAAATATAAAGGAAACTCTGTCAAAATTTATATAAGATTAATAAATGATAAATGGAATTTGAATATAAATGAATGGGTTTAATATATGAATGATTAACGATTGAAATGTTAGTGGGTTCTACGAGTGTCTGGTGACTTTAGGTTTACCCATGCCCTAGGACTGTCATGTTCCAAAAGTAGGACGTGACACTCTCTCAGCTATAAACTCAGGATAATTCAATTTTCTTTTTTTAACCTTACCTTCACTACCTGTCTCATAGGCAGATAACAATTCATCTGAAGGAGCAAGATCACTATCATCACAGTCTACTTCTACATTGCCTACAATTGGATCTACAACAACATTGTTCTTAGATGGTCTTCTATTAATGTCTCTTTTTTATGTTTTGATCTACATGAATATCAAAAAGCTAATCATACCCATCCCACATATCATAGTCACTATCTACAAACTTAGTATTGGGATCCTCATAGTCTTTATCATCACTGTCTATGCTACCTTCATTGTCAGCATCATCAGAAGCCCTATTGTCTACAACTAACCCTTTACCCTTTCCCTGAACATCTATATTCCTTTTACATCTTTGGATTTTCTCTTTTATAGTGTGACATCCACTTTCCTCCACCCCAACACCCATTGAACTTGTTAGATTATTAGTATGTTTGACAAAAATATTAATGACTTTAACAAAATCTATATTGTTATCCTTTCTATTATATCACTATCACTAGATAGTTGGCAAAGACCCTTACAATAACTAGAGTTGGGTCTTTGCCAGTGGTAGGACAACTTCCCCTTTATATTACACTCTCTAACCATATTGTATAACTCTAACATAGATAACCTATCCCCATTACAGTAATCAAAGTAATCAATTGACCCATTCAAATACCCTAACTCCCCCAATTGCCCACTATGATGTAGTTTAATAGTAAAATATTTAGAGCATGTGTCTGTAAATAGACAAGAAAGAAACATACAAATAACAAGTCAGTACATAGTCACTATCTACAATAATATAATATAATATAATATAATATAAAAATATTCTGATATACTATAATATTATATGTCCCCACATATTAACTATAACAAATCAATACCCAACAACCACCCATTTCAAAGCTATAACAACCCAAGTCAAATACAATTGACACAAGCATCATCTTTTCCAAACTCATTAAACTCGAGCACAAAAATCATATTATCAAAGTTATACAGAACCCTCGACCAAAAGAAAGAAAAACTTACAGTAATGTGGAGTCTCGTCGTCTAGCTTCCTATGTCTCTCCATTTTTTTTCTCGCACAATCTTTTGTCACTCGTCAATTTTATAATATTTTTCCCAAATATTTGTTCCCTAACCCTAATTAATTGAGTGCCATATTTCCTACCCAAAAGTGATTCCTTTCTTTTATAACTCAAACAAGACCTCAAATAGATTGAGTAGATTGGAGTAAGGAGTATGAGATGAGATAGAGAGAGAGAGAGATTTCTTCTTCATAAATCTTTTTGTTTTACAGAGAGAGAAGATACAAGAGAGAAACAAGGAGAGAGGGAAGCTTCGATAGGACGGAAGCAAAAAAAAAAAAATTCTCTTTCCTACATGTGTCCCACATGCATTGGCCAAGGTGTCCTCATCACTGTTCATATAGGACCTAAAATTTTTGAATCAGTACATGGCAAATGAGTAGCAACTCTGTGTCACGTGTTGCTTATGTGTCGCCTAGCTAGCAAGCTGATTCTGCTCATCGAGCTTATATGGCTGCCACGTGTGCTAATCTGACAAATTTGCTGATATCTAGTGATTAGCCAGTGAAACTTTTTAAAAAGTTTAGGTATTAGTCTACAATGAATTTTTAGTTAACAATCAATTTAAAATAACCCTTAAAGCTTAGGTATCACGGGTGTCAATTACCCTATATCATCCTAATTCTATCCAATAACCACAAACAAATCACATCAATTATAGCATAAACATACATCACTATCACCATTTATTATACTTTATGATATGTAATACACGCATATAATGTAACATTAAAATAAATGAAGGGAATATGGTGTTATATTAAACTATGTAACTCATAGATTTAACGACCCAATCAACTAGCACTTTTCAGAGGGAATATGGTGTTATATTAAACTATGTAACTCATAGATTTAACGACCCAATCGACTAGCACTTTTCAGAGCGTCTTTTGACTAGCAGCAAGGAAAATACTTGAAATATCTTGAATCGCATACGAGAATTATTAGAATAAAATATTCAAATACTGATCCAAAAATTATAATAAATGACTTTTAAGAAATTTATCAAAATTTTGACAGAACCTCTCTTAAAATATAACTTAACCCACTAAAATAAAAATAATAACATTTCTAATAAATAGTCTATAGACTTGCATTCAACAATAACAAATCAATTGACCACTCCTAAATCTTCATCTCAACAATAAATATTTATTATAAATTTTGCACGCCTCAATTATTTGGTTCAATTAATTAATTAATTAATTAAAACAGTCTAATAAATATTTCAAACCAATTTCACTAATTTTACCGCAAAATAATAATCAATATCAACTTTCAATTAATTTCAATTCTTTAATTCACGATACTCAAAAAATAATAATAACTTTGAAATAATTCAATTAATCCATCCAAATTAATTTATGTTTCAAAAATATTTTTTTAGCACTAATATCTAAATACCAACACTTAAATTCACTACCTAATAATCATTTCATTAAATAATCTATTTAACCACTAATTCAATCTTCTCGACCTCCAAAATAATTCCTACAATAATCCAATAAATTATTTTCATCTAATTTAAATAATTACTCTACATATAATTCTAATATCAATACCCAAATAATTCAATAACTATAATTATTTTCCAACTAATTTCAAATTTTTAGTCTCCAATTAATTTAATAAAATAATTATCTATCTTAATCCTCAAATAATTCAGTTAATCATTATTCTATAATCAATTTTCAATATCGTTACCCAATTAATCCATTATCATAATCATTCACTAAACCTTAAAATATATATTTTAATTATTATCATGCTCAAAATATTTCCATATAATT
Organism: Aleurites moluccanus; assembly: GCA_948193065.1. Taxonomy (NCBI): domain Eukaryota; kingdom Viridiplantae; phylum Streptophyta; class Magnoliopsida; order Malpighiales; family Euphorbiaceae; genus Aleurites; species Aleurites moluccanus. The sequence goes on along the minus strand of CANXYC010249910.1, from coordinate 8,013 downwards.
TATTTATTAAGCTCCAATAATTTATCTCAATTTAATTTTATTTATTTATCTATTTTAATTACCACCTTAATTAAATTACTCCATCATAATTTAATTTTTCGATACTTAAATTTCATAAAAACTATCCAAATAATTCTTTTAATTACTCCAAAATAATATAATTAATTTATCTAAATTTATAGATTTAATTTCAACACAGTTATCAATTATTCACTGTCTAAATATTTTAATATTAGTGTCAATACTTAATAATTTTCATAAATTTATTTCTGAACATATTCTAAATAATTTATAAATAATTTTAAAATAATTTAAAACTCATTTCCCCGCACTTGTCGAAAAACTACATGTGTATCCTATTTTTCGATCTCAGCTCTAGTCACCGATTGGGCAAAATAGATACCATCGGAAAGTTAGGACCGAGACAAACTCATCGGAATAAAAATCACCAAAAACAGAGCTCAAAATTGACCATAATCTACAAAAGAAGCTCTCAGCTGGCAGTGGACAAAAACAGCGTGTGCGGGCTCCTTCGGTGGCGGACGGCGGCGAGCACTTACCGGAAGGACCTCCGACAGCCTCCTCCTTCTTTCTCCTCTCTCTTCTCTTCTTTTGGTCTATCTTCTCATTTTGTTTTTCTAATTGGTTAATTTAAATCAATCTAAACACTATTCCCATTTAATTTAATTTATTTTATTTTTTATTTTTAAAAACTTAAAATTATTCAATATATATATTTATTTCATTATATAAGAGACTTGGCCTGGTGGTAAAGGTGCCCAGTTAGCTAGGCTTGTTTGGGGTTTGAATCCCAGCACATATGTATATATTTTTACTTTTTTTTTTTTTTTTCCTCTTCTTTCATATTCTTTTTTTTTTTTATATAATAATAATAATAATAAATAAATAAATAATGATTAAAATAATTAAAGTAATTTATCAAACTAACTAAATAATTAAATACATAAATAATTACCATAATAAATATTACAACAATAGAAATTCTAAATTTGTTTTTAATTAAAAATCAAAATAAAATCTTACAAATATTTTTCTTTATTTCTTTAAAGTAAAACAATTTCAATATATATATATATATATATTTATATTTATTAATTGAATTAAATTTTCTTAAAATAATCTTTATTCTCAATAAAATATGATATTAAAAATATTTCAAAAATACATATGTTACAAAAATAATCAACACTAAAATATATTAAGTATTTATAAAAATTTTAAAAAGTTATTGTTAATTTATTTTTTTCTAAAATAATGAATTATTTTATAATAATGTAAATCTAATTTTTATTTTATTAAATTAAAATATATTTTAAATGTAAATTTTTTCTCTCAATTTATAGGCAGAATAATGAGATGAAATTTTTTTATTTTAAAATAATATATAAAAATTAAGAATTGTATAATTTTTTATGAGACAATATTTTTATAGAAAATAAAATACCTAAAGTTAAAGTTTCTAGTTGATTTAAATACAATCTCAAAAATTAAATTATATTTATTAACACTTAATACATTTAATATTAATGTATATTTAATATATATATAGAATTAGATTGGATCGATTTACGAATTGACATATGTAACATGCAATCCAATCCATAAAACGCAGATTGAATTTTTTTTGAATTAACCTAATTCATAATTCATAATAAATCACGATTTAACTGTGAATTTAAGTAAATTAAATCGGATTAGATGGGTTGAACGGTTTATAAACACCCCTAATAATAAAAACAATTTAGGTGGTGTTAGATAGCATCTTAACATATATGAATTAAACACATCTTATCCATTAAGTGGATAAAAATTGTTTAATAGAAATTTATTTCCTCTTAATAGTTCTAAATCGGTTAGTCTCAAATTTCTAACTGAATCATATTGAGGGAGCTATTAATTAATTTTTTACCAAACTACCCTTCACCTTTATTTATAATTCTAAAATACCCATACAATTGAAAATCCTATATCTTCTATTCGTCTCTTTCAACGTTGTTCCTCGTTCATCTTTAAGATTGTTCCTCGTTCATCTCTATCGAAGTTTGTTATCCATTAGTACTCTCTTTTCCTCTTTTTCTCTATCTTATGTCTATATATTTTGATTATCTGTTGATTATACTTTGTTATGTATAATTCGTAATAGTTACAATTTACTTATTTATTCATTGACAACAATAATACAGAATTAAACTAAATAAATAACAAAAATTTTGTCTAATTAATCTATGAAACATTAATAACAAAAACCTTTGTATAATTAAATTAAAATTAAACCTTTGTCTAATTAAATTAATTAATAACAAAAAAGATTTGTCTAATACACAATTCAGAGAGTTGAAACCATTTTTTTTTTGTTGAGTTTGAAATCTTGGTTTAGATTTTTGATGCCTCCCCATTTTTCAGGAAGTTATTAGTAGTTTATTGTGAATGCTGGGTTTTGTGGTGGGCTTATCTATGGCACTTCGAATTGTAATGAGACTGAATATCTATATTTGAAAATGTTGAAAACAAGAAAAATGTATTTGATCATGGATTGAGGTTTTAAATAATGGAATTAAGATCATGGACTGGGGTTTTAAATAATGAAAAGGTATTCTCTCTCTCTGTTTTTTTTTTAAAAAAAAAAAAAGTGTTTGTCGTGAAAAACAATTAATTAACTCTTGTTTAAAATGATTGATAATAACAGAGGTTCTTAAGTTGCATTTATCTTTGTTGCATATGTTGTGCTGGAGTTGCAAATATTGCAGTGAGCTTTGTCAAATATTATTTTGGTTTATTGATCTTATTTCTTGTTGATATTAATTATATAGTTATTTAATTATTATTTGGTTAATTATTTATATTGTTCATAAATATTAATGATATTTTTCTGTAATTTATTTAATGATAGTGGTTTTTGATTTGTGAAAGAATTGTGAGGGCATGAGGAATTGTTTAATCAATGATTATGGATATGGTAGATAATTAGGACCTCAAAATCGTAATTTTCCTTAATAAAATTTATGTATGATGAATATTTGGTTTAGTTTATGAACTGCAAATATTTTTTCCATAAACAAATATTAATTTGTTTGCTTAGGTATGGAATATCAAGTTGAAAGCCAAATACAAAAAAAAAATCTAGAATGAGTTGGAAGAATTTAGAATATGTTAAAACTTTTCTTGAAGCTTGTATCAAAGAGGTTGTTGAAAACGGTCGGGAAGGTGCTAGCCTTAAAACATATTCATGGAAAACAGCGGGGGAAGTTCTACAAAGTGCGCATAATGTGAATGTTGATAAAAAAAACAAATGAAAAATCACTATGATTACTTGAGAGGGAAATATATTGCACAGTGCAAACTGAAAAATAAGACTGGAAATGTATACGACCCCTCCACTCATATGTTCAACCTTATAGAGGAAGAATGGTGTAACACTCTAAATTTTTTAGTATTTATAAATAAGACTTTATAATTAATATAATTAACTTTATAGTTTTTAGATAGACATTTAAAGTTAAAATTACAGTTTAGTGTCTGAATTTTAAATTTTATATCTAAAATACCTAATTTAACATAGAATTTCACCAAATTAATTATGAGACTTAAAATTTACATGAAACATAAATTATGAAAATTAGTAGTATCTAAAATGAGTTTTAGGGCCAAAGTGTAAATATTAAAATTTTTGGGATAAATTTATAAATAAAGAAAGTTAAGGGGCTAAATAATAAATATAAAAAAATTCAAAAATATTCAAATTATTCTAGAGAAATCTATTTTAGCCAAAAAACTCCTCTTCTTCTTCTTGAAGTGGCTGAACCACTCTTCGCTTCCTCTACCTCCATTTTCTTCTTCTTCCTCTAAAATTGTTCCATCCCAAAACTTTCCAAACTTAAACCTAATTAATTTTATCCCTTAAATTAAGTCTAAACACCTAAAAACTATAAGAATTCTCACAAAAAATCTAAGGAAAAAACTAGAATTTCTAAAAGAGAGCTAAGTTGGAAAATTCAAGATATTGAGGTAAATGATTTATTTCTTATTTCTATTCATTAAATATGATTAGTATAATTGATATAGATGATAAATTGTAGAAATAGAAGTATATATTAGATAATAGATTGAAATAAGTTTGAAATAGAATTATGTGAAAAATCAAATTTCCATATAAGTAAGTTTAATTCAAATTGAGTTTAGAATTGAATTATTTGTGATACTTTAAATCTAAAACATGTGAAATTTTCATTGTAGAAGCAAGAAAACAAAGAAAAGATGGTGGAAGTGATGAAGAAGAACAATTAAGCTTTAAGTGAAATTTCAATGTTTTGAGGTGATTTTGCTTCAAATAAACCTTGAGGTAAGTTATAAGTACAATATTATGCCCATTTCAATCCTTGGTTGGAATAAAAAAATCCTCCCCTAATTTCCATAGACATGGCCAAATGACCCTCTTTGTTTTTCCTTTGAAATTTTGTCAAATTCTTGCTTAATTTTACCTTGTTTCATATGCTATTTGAATAATTTTGATATTTGAAAATACTATTTGTGTTGAATTGTTGTTGATTGATCAAATTGGTTCATAAAAATTAACCTAAACCCTTGTTAATTTGCTTGACAATTTATGCCTACAAAATATTTGTTAAAATGTCCCAATGAAATCAAAATATAATCCACCAAGTATTTAATCTAAAAATTTGTATCATTTGACATCTGAGTCCCAAAGAAACCTATACCTAATTTGATCCATGACCTTTGATTTCATTTCATATGAAAATTCGCATTTGGTAATATATTTATTTTATGTTGTTAGCCTTTAATGTGACCTAAATTGTCCATTGAAATGTTGATTGATTTGTTATAATTTGTTATATGTTATTTTTACCCTACATGAGCCTAATAATATTTTGATCCTCATTATACATTATACCTAATAACATGATAGAACTACCTTTCGATGAGGTAATGGGTGAGAACCATCGGCAATGTGCACATTGAATTAATTTTTAACCCTAGTTAGGAAGGGTTAAATCCTAGCCATAAGATTTGATTAGCCTTATGTTATTTCATAAGTTTAAGCTACTATAAATGTAGCAAATGAGATATAAGTACGAGACCCTGTATCTATTATGTTTTATTTTCCTTTATTTTACTTATTCATTGATTTATGCGACCTAGATTACCTTAACTATTATATTGCTACTAGTTACCTTTGATATGAACATTTGGTGGATTACCTGTTATTTACCTAGCCCTTACGCATGATAATGTGTTTATAGCTCACTGAATTATAAAAATTCATCCCTTTAGTAGTTTAATATTTTCAGGTCAGGAGTAGTCGGTAATAGTTCCTGAGGCTTTCTTGTTCTACAAAGGAACCATGCTTCTTTGGCCATGTAATTAATCTATATTTTATTACTTTTGTGATCTTTAGTAGCTCCATGGTTAAACTAGATTAGTTAGTAGTTTATGTATATATTATGTAGATAAATAATATAAATTAATTAATTAACAAGTTATGGATTATATAATTAAATGTTTGATGTTGGATTGTGATATGAGGAACTAGTGTTGAATTTGAGTTGGGATTGACATATGAGAATTGGTGATTGATGAGTTCATAGTGGAGGTTCCACGAGTGTTGGTAATGTAGGTGGATCCCACACCCTAAGACTATCATATTTCATTTTTGGGATGTGACAAATAGAAACAAGAGATATAGGTTTATTTTAAAACCTAATATGTAACACCCTCACATTTCATTTATATAACCTTGAATATATGTTGTTTAAGCATAAATAAAGTTAGTTCAAACATTAGAACATCATACTTGTGCGATTTGACAAATCGCTAAAAATCAACCCGGTGGATAGGTAAGCACGTCAACGTTTTGATTATCGAACGAGTTTGGAATTTTAAATTTTTAATATCACCATTAGACTCATAAGTTGGAGAAATATAAGAAATATTATTTCAGAATTAAAATAAGATAAAAAAATAAATAGTTATAAGTTTCGGGTTTAAAATGCAAATACGAGAAGTGTCGGGGGGAAAATCGAATTAGCTGAAAATTAATTCATATAAATATATTCTAATTCTTCATTAAATATAAAATTTTTCTCCATCTTCCATAGCCAACCAGCTGAAACTCTCCTCCTCTAAAACTCCACCAATTTCATCCAAACTTCAAGCAAAATCGATAGAAAACTCAGTTAAACTACCGATTAAGCTAGTTTCCATCGAAAATTCCAAGAAATTTAAGCTAGAAATTGATGAAACTCCAAATCTAAATTTTGGCCACTTGAAGAATTCAGGTGAGGATGATATTTTCTTCATTCTTTTGATTCATTTAAGCTATATAAATGATTATAAATATGATTAGATCGATAGATTTCAAGATTAGATCGAAATTGGAGAAAACCTAAAACTAGGTTTATGTTTGAAATGGATTTTCTATATAGGATTCCATAATTCTAATTAATGTTTAAATATGTTGGTTAGCATCTATTTAAGGCTAAATATGTGGTAAAATTAATTGTAGAATCAAAGGAAACTGAAGAACACTGCTTTTACCTATTATAGGCAAATATGCATTTTATCGCGTAAACGATCGATTCGTCAGTTCTGGTGAGTTATATATATATATTATTATGCATGTTTAAACCTTTATTTAATCAATTTGAATCCATGTAAATTCTTGTAACTTTTTGTCCAAAGTATTTCATTTGAGTTTCTGTAATACCCTATAAATTCCTAACTCACATGCATGAATTAATTCTCAGAATGTAGTTCATAAGTCTGGAAATGATGGAAAATAATTTTAGAGACACAATTAGAAAGCGAAGTAGTTACTTTTCCGAAAAGCGGCGGTGTCGGGAACACTGCCGAGAAATTAGCAGTCTGGTCAACAGAAGAGTTTCTGAAGTTGACCTAGGGGTAAAAGATTACCATAAAATATGTGTAATTTTGGTAAAAGGAAAAAAGTGAAAATCATTTAGGAACACTGAAAATGTAACCAATGGTAAAATCGTAAATAAATAGAAGTTTAAGGTGAATAGTGGAAATGGGTCCATCGGAGTTACAGAATGACTCTGAAACTATTTTTATAAATAAGTATAAATAAAAATAAGCTTATTAACTCCCTACTTTGAAATCAAATTTCTAATAGAATTGACAAAATAATTTACAGAAGAAGTTGGAGTCAAAATATAATTACTTGAAAACTTAAGGACTAAAATAGAATTTTCCAATAGATTTTTGTATAAATACCAACACTTAGAACAAATTCCCATCTTCTTCTTTTGTTCTTCATTTGGCCGAACCTTGCACCATTACTTTCCCATCCAAATTTCTTCATTTTCCACCAAAGTTTCTTAAGTAAAATCATAAAAAAAATCAAGTTCTAACTTTGTTCTACCTATCTCCATCATCAATTGGCTAGAAAGCTTAAAGGAAACCAAGGATTAATTAAAGGAAGATTTCGGGTTCTTCATCCCATCTAGGTAAGAAGTTTGTTTGTTTGATTTAATGATTTATTTAGATGAATTTGAGGTTGAATTGAATGGGTTTGGTAGTTAATTGCATCGATTGATGCTAATTGATAAAAAAGCCTAATTTTACCTAGCTTATTTGAAGTTGTAAGAAAGGTTTTGATGATTTAATGTTAGATTATATTAACTGATGTTAGAATATGTCAATTAGATGTGAATAGGTAACTAATTGATGGTTAATTTGATGTAGAACACAATATTTGATAAAGGTGTGCCTTATAGCTCCATTGGCAATTTTGGGTGGAATTGGATTGTTCAAAGCTATTTGAAGCATTAGATGAGTCTTATATGCATCAAATTTCATGCCTATATCATTGGAATGTTGATTGGAAACCATATGAAAAATCACCATGTTGGCCGAACCACATTGCACTATTCATTGCCTTTGATTTTCTTTGGTTTTCCTTTGAATTCCTATGCCAAATTGATGCCTTTAATGTTGTTTAATCTTGTATATTTGTAT
>CANXYC010249801.1:0-10802 GCA_948193065.1 Aleurites moluccanus | reverse complement strand
GTATATGTCATAATTTTTTCTTAAAATATATATAAATTATCCTCAATTTTAAAATTTTATTTGTTATCTATTTATTTTTATATTTATATATAAATAAATATTTTATAATATAATAATAATATTAAAAATATTAAAATTTTTATATTAATCTTATAAATTTAAATATTTTTTTATTCACTATTATTTCTTATCTCTCAATTGTAAGGATTTAGTTTCGCCCTTATCTTAAAAGGGGTCATTGAAGTGATACATGCAGATTGCAGATGGTATAATTCTCACTTACCATTTGACTAAAGATGTTTCTAACCAATTTTCTTGACCCTTTTGACTAACTAGAGATATTGCTAAGTGCAAATTAATTTCCTTCTTCATTAACTTTAATGAGGTCCTCTTTCTTTTATATAAAAAATATATATTTTAATCAATTTTTAAATACTAAGAGTGTAAATTTTTTAAATTTATTGAACTTTAAATTTTAATTTAACGACAACTTATAAAAATAATTTTATTTTTAGTCCTTGGCTTAATTTAATAGGTTTTTTTTTTTTTCTTTTGCATGATAAAGGAAAAAGGAATGTTTATTTCATGGGATAGGAAAAGACAAGAAAGGGAGATTGATAAATATTTTCTATTTAGGTTTTTAAATGATAATAAATAATATTAATTATTAAAAAATTATTATTGGTAATAAAAAAATATTTTTGATAATAAGTAAAGGATAATTATTAGAGGATATTTTGAAAGCGTCATTTAACATTTAAACTTAAAAATTTTAACATTTAATCGTATTTGATAATCATTTGTTTTAAAAATTTTAATTCAAATAAAAATCACTTAAAATGATAAGTCAAATTTATAATTTTAAATTTACATTAAATACAGTAAGTGATTAGAGATAAGTCAAATTTATAATTTTAAATTTACATTAAATACAGTAAGTGATTAGATTTTTAAATATTTTTATAATTTAAAAATTACATAATTTATTTTATTTTGAAAATAAAATCCAGAACTTAAATTTTTTACTCTTAATTTTTAGTGTTATCAAATGACATCTTGGACTCAGTATAGTTTAACTATTTGTTAATTATTAATTATTGTTGATAACTATTAGCTAGTGACTTGTAGCTAATAGCATAGCTTATTGTTTTAAATGTTTGATAAAATTATTATTAGTTGTTAGTTATTAATATGTTTAATGACCATTAAAAATAAATTTTAATATTTATCTTTTCATTTAAATATTATTTTTTATAGGTTAATTTAATTTTTTTTATTTAAATAAATAAGAGCTTTTTAAAAATTTTCAATTTGAATTTTTTTAAAAAAATATACAAATAACAGTTGTTTAACTACTTAACAACAACTGCTTGATTAGTTAACTGCTAACAATTATCATAAAAAAAATAACCAAATGATTTGATGCAGTTTTTGAGAATTAAATAACTAAAAACTATATCAAAAAATTTTACGAAATATCCACCTAGTTTTTTTATTCCTTCAATTTTAAAAATAAAGCAAGATAGTGTTTGAGCGGCAGCTAATACCTTAGTTTTCTTTCTTTTCTAAAATTACTAAACGCCCAAATATCCTATCTGATTTTCTTTTTTTATTTCAATTCTAAAAATATACCTAATTAGAAGATTTTTCATGGCGATCCATAAAAGGTAAATATGGTACTGTAAGAAAAATAAAGATCCCTTAATTCATTAAATCTATAACATTTTCACAAATTGAGGTTTTGCCCAGCAGTCTCCCCTAGCTAGGAGTGAGCAAACGGTAATTGAACCAAATTTCTTAAAAACCGAATAAATTGAATCATAATTTTTAGAAATTAAACTGACCTGAACTTTGAATTGAATAAAATCGCATTGAATTGAAAATTTTTCAGTTCAAATGAAATGAAACTGATATATTTCAGTTAGGTAATTCAATTTTTTCAGTTTTTTAAATAAAATAAATATAAAATTATTAAAAATATATATATTTAAATAAATATATATATAAAAATATAATATATATTTATATATTTGGTCGATTCGGTTATTTCAGTTTTATTTTGAAGAAAGTTAAATTGAATTGAATTAACTGAAATTTTAAAAAATTAATCTAATCAAATCAAATTTTGAATCTAACTGAACTGATCAAATTAGGTTCGGTTCGATTTTCTAGATTTTTTTTTTCTCACCCCTACCTCCAGATGCCCTTTTTGGTTTGGTAGAGTCCTATAATACAGGATCTGTCAAAACGTTTACACTTGAACGTGAACTGCATGCGTTAAGAAGCATGACTTCAAAGGTCAAGCATGGACTTGGAAACAAAAGCTGTATGGACGGGAAATTGAAATAATTCCACCATATGTCCTGATTTTTTCCACCACTTTTCTTTGATACCACTTTGGAGACCTCTTTTATATATTTAACTTTAGTCATTTAATGAGTTTTACTAAAAGATGAGGACCTCCTATTATAGTCTCTATAATATTATTTTTTAATCATTCTTTTGATTGATTCATATATAAATTTAAAAAACTTAATCCATATAATTAATTTATATTAATATTTGAAATTATGATAAGGTAATATTTAAATTTTAATAAAGTAAAAATAATTTATATATATTAAAATTTATATTTTTAAAAAAATATAAATTAAATAAAAAAAAATAACTAAAACACATGTGAAACACCAAACTACCTAGTGGCAGAGGCACATTAAACATTAAGGGAGCCCAGGCCCCCCAAAAAAAGGAAATTACACTCTCTAGGGTATTTTTTTATTTTATTTTCAAAATTACTACTGTTTTTTTATTTTTCATTTTTACGACTTTTCATATTTTTTTTTTCAATTTTATGATCTTCATTTTCTCTTCTTATTTTTTATTCGTTCCTGTTATTATTCAAGCTCTCCTCCTTAGCACCATCACCAGTAGTACAAAATTTTTTATAATCCCTCATAAAATCTTACCATTATCGGACGAAAAAGTCATACAAGACTTGATTTTATTTCGATTTCGAATTTTTTGCTTCTTATTCCTGAGTGGAAACCCGATTTTACCTATATTATTCTGTTGATTCGTTCAATTGCTTAGATTTTTCTTTTTCTGGGTCTGGATTATTGGTCAATTTTAGATTTCATTTTATTTTCGATTCATCGTTTAACTATTCGCTGGGTTTGGTTTCAAAATTTCGTTTATGTAGATTCAGTGGCTAGTATGATTTCAGTCTGAAGGGTTCAGTTCCATCGCAATGTCATTTTTGGATTTTTATTTAATGTTTGGTTTGGGTCTGGTTCCAATATCTTTGTTCTGGAGATTTTATTTGGATTGTTTGTTGCTTGGCTTGTTCAAACTTAGTTTAACTCTATTTGATATTTTCGGTGGATCACTGAGTTCTCACTTGATATTCTCAACGATTTGTGGTTTCGGTGTTTTGATTTCATCATTGAGTTTATTTATTGATTTGTGTTTTGGGTCTGATTCTCCATTTGTGGATTGCGTCGATATACTCTTATTCTTCTTCTTATTTTATTTTTTCTAGTTATTATTTTTCAAGTTCAAAAGGAATCAAATGAAGATGACGATGATGCATGCAAATCCAATCCCCTTATTTGCTCCAGTAAGAACTGCATACGTAATTAAACACAATAGATGTTAAATATATATTATGTGTATTTCGAGTATATGTTAGTATATGTTTAATATATTTTGGATATATATAGTATGCGTTGAGTATATTTTAGATATATATCATAAAAATATAAATACTTTATTCTGGAATACGTAAATTTGTAAAAAGTTTTGCTTAGACTTTATTTTTGCAAATAAAATTTATTTTTTCAATATATTTATAAAAATTTTAATATATATATATATATATATATTATCCAAACATATTTTTTATTTTTTATTTTACGTAATTCAATTATATGTTTGGATCAATATTACAATTAGTTATACATGTTTGAACATAAGAGACCAACTTTTTTTTCATATTTTTTTTTTTAACTTTTTAACTTTTATCCTTTTAACTTTAAAATTTTTTTATAGGTGATCCTCTAATTTTATAATTTTTTTTTTAATTTTACACTTATAATTTTTTTTTATATATATTTATCCTCTAAAATTTTTATTTTTTTCGTATTTTTAAAAACATTTTATTTTTACCTTTCAAATTTTAAAAATTTTTATAATTAAACTTTTATATTTATATATAATTCTATAAAAAAAATATTTTATAAATTTTCGCCCTTACTAATTTAAAATCCAACTCAAACTACCACAGGTAAACCTTCCATGACGCAGCGGATCCTTTTTGCAGTCACAATTTCACATCGAAAGGTCTCCTCTTGCTTTTTTGAATGATACAGTGCCGGTTTGGCATAACTTATAGAAGGGAAAAAATAGCTTTTTTGGGTGAAAAATTGATTTTGACTCAATTTATAGTGTTTGGTAAATATTAAAATTAATAAAAGCAATTATCTGGATAGCTAAAATTCAACTTTTTGGATAAGTTAGAAATTAAAGCTTTTCAAAATAGCTGAATTTTATATTAAACGCATAGCTGATTTTAAAAAATTAATGGACAAAAATATCCTCACTTTTGTTAATAATAACAAATCTACCTATTATTAGTTTATAAGCAGTTTTTATATTGTATTTTACCAAACACAAATATGCAGTTAATTGCTTTTGGAAGTATCACTTTTAGGAATATAACTTTTCTCCATATGAAAAGTTATTCTCATAAGCTGTGTCAAACTAAGCCTAGCACTATTTATTCTTTAAATAAAGTGTCCTGGTGCCAATTATTTATTGCCAACTATGACCACTTAATTAGTACTTAGATTAGCTTAGATAAAGTCATTATCTAATTTATCCTTCAAAAAAACAAAAGCCGTTAGCTAATTAATCGGAAGAAGATGAGCCAACAAATATTGCATTTGGTTACAATACTATGGCTAGTCTCTGTTTTGTTGTCCACAAGCACTCAAGGAAACCCAGTAGATAATAATCTGCAACACGCCAACGGAAGAGAGCTCGCCACTAAAAATCCAGGTAAACTAACTTCTCACTTCTTTTTATCCAACGGATTTTACTCGTTCGGTTTTTATTATATTTCGAAATTAGACCCATGATTTTATTTATCCTTGCGAAAATGTTTGATGGACACACAGTATATATACATAAGACATATTTAATTTAACCATTTATAATAATTATTAATTTAATATTCGTTATCTGTTATTATGTTAAAAAAAAAAAACAAAAGATTTTTTGAAAAAGTTCTCGACTATTTAACAGATATCCTACCGCTAATAGCAGTCATTAAAAAAGATATGATACAATTGTTAAGAACAAAAGAAATAAAAAAATTGACAGTTGCATTAAAATTTTTTATCATATTTTATAAATTTAATAATTGATTATGATTAATTTAAATAAAACATAATTAATTACTAATTGATAATTTTAACAAAATTTTACAGGTTTCATAAGCATCGATTGCGGGGCGGATGGAGATTATGTAGATGAAGAAACGGGCATATTCTACAAATCTGATTCAGATTTCATGAGCACTGGAAAAAATCAGGATATATCACCAGCGTACATTTTTCCTAATTTTTTGCGACAATTGAAGAACCTCAGATTTTTTCCACAAGGAGAAAGGAACTGTTACACTCTGAAACCTGAACAGGGCAAAAATCAGAGTTACCTTCTCAGAGCTTTATTCATGTATGGAAATTATGATGGCAAGAATCAAATTCCCAAATTTGATCTCTACGTCGGAGTTAACTACGGGGCAACAATTAACTTAGAAACTGCATCTAATCGGCTTAGTTATGAAACAATTTTTTTTTCTTCGGATGATTTTATTTACGTATGTTTGGTAAACATCGGTTTTGGAATACCCATAATCTCAGCTGTGGAATTAAGGTTTTTGAATAATTCCATTTATTTAGTGGATCAGTTCGTGTCACTAGCAACCAATCGATTTGATCTTGGCAATCCAACCGAAGTTAGTGCCAGGTAAATTAAATTCGTTACAAATTTTATTGAGTTTCGGCTATGCTTTTCTAAAACCATGAAATTACAAGTTTCAATTCTAATTGAAATTAAACTAATAGTAGATTTTATATTTCTATTTATTGAAATTAAATTATTTATTCATTTTCTATAACTATATTTTAAAATTATTTTTCTTTTTTGTGACTTACAATTGCAACAAACAATACTTTTTGGTTTCAACTTCTCATTAATTAAATTTTATCTCAACTTATATAAAAAAAAAATAATTTACTAGGGATGACAATGGGGCAGAAAATTTCCGAACGAGATGAGGATTTTCCGATTTATCTCTTTATGGGCGGGGATGGAGAATATATTCCACACCCGCAGGGATCCCGTCCTTATTCTCTTGGAGATCTGATATTATAATTATATAAATATATTTAATATAATTACTTAATTAACCTTATATATATAACATTTATGTATCAAGATTTTTATAAAAATCAGAAAGTAAAAAATTGAATTCTATTTTGCTAATTATAAAATATTTTCAAATATTTTTTAATGTTTTATTAAACAACATTGCAGAATATTTTTAATGAATTATGCGTATTTACATTTTGATTATGTTTAATTGATATTTTGTGTCTAAATTTTATTAATATTATCTAAATAAATTTATTTTTATTTTTAGTTCTAATTTATAAATTTTATAAATATATATAAATTTAGCGGTATAAAATTCAAGTACGTGGAGATATGAATGAGAACTAAATTGTCACCGTATGTGAGATTGAGACGAAAATGAGAATTTTTCGTTAAGGTGAGGATGGGGAAGGGGATGGCTCCTGCGCCCCGCCCTATTGCTATCTCTAGAATTTACAGTATCAAAAATAATTTCTATAATCAAAATCAATTTTTTTTATAAAAATTTACATTATTCCATAATATACTTTTAGAAAATCATTAACTAACATTTTCCTTTTTTTTTTAATTATTTATATAAAATGACAACTTATTCTTATTTATTTTTTATTTCTTAAATGAGTTAGGCTCATATTAGGAGAACTGAAACTTTTTAATTCTGGAGACTAGAGGTGGAACTAGGAAATTATATTAGGGGGTCAAAGTTAAAATAATAATAATAAATATGGTGATCAAATGAAAACAAATTTAAAGGCTAATTAAAAAATTTACATATGTATATTTTAAAGATTTTAGAGCTAAAATTAATATAATAGCAAATTGAATGATCAAATTAAAAAAAAATTAGGGGGTCAATAAAGTTAATATAATAGCAAATAGGAGGATCAAATGAAAAAAATTAGGAGCTAATTAAAAAATATATACACACACATATATATATATTAAAGATTTTAGGGCCAAAATTAATATAATAGCAAATTGAATGATCAAATTAAAAAAAAAACTAGAGGGCCAATTAAAAAATTAACAGACATACATGTATATTTTGAAGATTTTAGGGTTAAAGTTAATATAATAGCAAATTAGAAAACCAAATTAAAAAATTTAGGTGGCTAATTAAAAAATTTAGACACATATATATATGTTTTAAAGATTTTAAAGGACCAAAGAAAACAATTTGGAGACCAACTAAAAAATTTATACATATATATATATATTTTAAAAATTTTAAGGGAGGATTAGGGCTCCTCCCAGTACATCTTAGTTTCGCCCCTGCTGAAGACAACTCTCTTACCACCTAACTAAAATTCATTGTTTATTCTTATCTTTGTTTTTTTTTTTTTTTTTGGTAGTATTGTAATTTTTTTTTTCTTTTTAATTACTGGTTGAGAATAGACGACTCAGGTACAAGGATGATGTGTACGATCGCCTTTGGTTTCCATATCCGGATTCTGATTGGGTTTCAATTAACACCACAGCTGAAATTGATGTATTAAACAACAATAATTCGAATAAAGTACCGGCTGAAGTTTTTAAAAGTGCTGTCCAGCCAAAAAATAACGACGATTCATTGAATTTTTCATATCGCTGTAACTATTCCAGTCTTTATTTTTATGTCAACTTTTACTTCGCTGAGATCGCAGAAACTGCACAAGACCAACGAAGAAGAGAGTTCACTATTACTCTGAATGGAGTAAACTATGGGCCTTTTACACTTGAATATTTGAAGCCCTTAACTGTACGTTCACTAAAAACACCAATACCAATTTCAAAAATTATTTACTTTTCTATTGATTCAACATTGAAGTCTGACCTACCTCCCATCCTCAACGCCTTTGAGATTCTTTTTATTAATCAGCTCCCTCTTTTACCAATAAATCCTATTGATGGTATGTATTATGCATTTTTTATACTCTGTCATCATAATAAGAATTGGATTTGATTCAAACGTTAATTTGTTCTTCCTTTAAATTATGTGCATGCAGTTGATTCGATTATAGCCTCCAAGCAAGTATACAAGATTAAAAGAGATGACTGGCAAGGTGATCCATGTGTGCCCAGAAATTTTGTTTGGAATGGTTTGATATGCAGCTATGTCCACAGTCCTCCAAGGATCATCTCTCTGTAAGTGCACTTTCAAATTATTTTAATAGTGGAGATTGAAAAGTTATTTTATTTAAAAGATAAAATTATTTTTGTTAAGAACTATTTAATTCAGTTTTGAACTATTTAATTTAATTCCACTTAAATTGAAAGGTGAGTTTTACCATAAACTAATAAGACCTATTTTGATGTATGATAGCGAATGTTGGGCAATCAAAAGGCAATATATCTCTAAGATGTGTGTTGAAGAAATGAAAATATTGAAATGGATGTATGGTCACATTATAATGGATCACATTCGAAATGAATGTATTAAAGAAAGAGTTGGAGTAGCTAATATTGAGGATAAACTTAGAAAAAATAGGTTGAGATGATTTGGACATGTGATATAAAGATCTAGATGCACCAATTAAAATAGTAGACATTATTAAGCTAAACGCTAGGAAAAAAAGTAGAGATAGACTTAAACTAATATGAGAAAGAGCAATTAATGATGACTTAGTTGCTTTGAATTTTTCTGCAGACTTAGTATATGAGCATTTGGAATGGAAAAGAAGAATTTATATAGCCGACCCAAATTAATTTGGATTAAGATTTAGTTAAGTTGAGTTAAGTAGACTTGAAGAGGAGGGAATTCTTGTACCTAAAAAATGAAAATGAGGTAAATCAAAGTTATTCTTTGTTTTTGAAAATGCCGACAGAATAGTTGTTCTATTAACCCTTACATATCTTTTCCTTTCAAATTGAAAACGTAAGAAATATTTTTTTTATTGAAATTATTTATCCCTTAAAAATTACTTAAAGTTTTCCTTTCTTTCTTTTCCTATCTCAAGCTATGATCTAAGCCTTGCAGTGATATGTGAGCGCATGCAGGAACCTCAGCTCAAGTTATTTGACCGGAGAGATAGCTTCATCACTCTCCAACCTCAAAGCTTTACAATCTTTGTAAGTATTCATTAACATGTAATATGGATTTTGGTACTTCAACTGAGCACTTCCAGATGATACCAACACACCCTGTGCCGTCTGCCACTATATAGAGTCGCAGGTGTCCGCAATTTGGCTACATAAATTTTTATTTCTCTATCAAAAACATTTTTATTTTCAGGGATTTATCAAACAATGATTTGACTGGAGAAATACCTGAATTTTTAGCACAACTACCAAGTTTGACTATCCTGTAAGTTAATTAGGTTTGACATAATTAACTGTAAGTTTTTTCGCCGTAGAATAAATAGGCGATTATGGTTACACTCTTTGCAGGAATTTATCTGGGAACAAGTTCACAGGCTTAATCCCCCACTCACTCATAGAAAAGTCTGAAAATGGAACATTGCTGCTCAGGTTTGGCCTGTTCACTAAATCGACTAAACAATTTCACGCAATAAAAAAATTTTCATTCATATTATCAAACACATAAAGTGTGGATTATAAATGAATTTCTTAAAATTTTACGTTCGTACATTTAACTAGGTAATTAAATTATAGTAAATCCTTATGTCACTGATTTCAATAATATTTAAAAATCAAAATTGAGATTGTATTAGCAAATTAATTATTACCAGTCCTATATGCTAACTTGATGCAACGAGACATTAATTTGATAATATTTTTTCTTAATGCTAGCTGGGAAAGAAGTCCAAATCCATGCAAAACAAAGTCCTGTGAAGAAAAAAAGCACAGTTTTCTTGTTCTGATTATTGCATCAATTACATCAACTATAGTGCTTTTCCTCTTGTGCATCATAGCTGTTGTTTGGAGAATGAGAAGACACGGAGGTGATTTCCAGATTTGTACATTGGAACTTTGATTCTTTCTACCCTTTTGTGGGAATTGTCTTTATTTATTATCTTTGTTGTAGGGACAGATGCAACTGAATCCAGAAAAAAACCATTGCTTAAATCAAAGAATCAGTACTTCACATACACTGAAATTATTAGTATTACTAATAACTTGAGAATGATTATTGGAGAGGGGGGATTTGGAAAGGTCTATCTGGGCAAACTGCAAGATGGCACTCAAGTTGCTGTAAAGTTGCTCTCTCAAACATCAACGCAAGGCTATAAGGAATTTAAATCAGAGGTTAGGTTATAATAGATAAATTAATGCCAGCTGAAAGGGATATATATATATATGCACTAAACAATTCCCATTGCAGGTTCAACTCTTAATGCTTGTTTATCACAGAAACTTAGTATCCCTCATTGGTTACTGTGATGAGAAAGAAAATAAGGCACTAGTTTACGAATACATGGCCCATGGAA
>CANXYC010249784.1:0-12391 GCA_948193065.1 Aleurites moluccanus | reverse complement strand
CCTGCTAGAGAGGGACGATGTATTCTCTAGTCGTAAGGAACATATCCTTATGTGAGTCATTTATTTATGGGACCCCTGCTAAGGAGGGACGTTGTATTCCCTAGTGCAGTGCACTTTATGATAGTGCCAAGTATTACAGTTTGAAAGTGACCCAAATCCTGTGATATCATATATGTGCTACCTACATTAATTTACATGGTTAAAATAGTATTATTATTAGAGTTTATTACCTATATATTCATATGCCATACTTTATTGAATACTTTATATATAATATTAGCATTATCACTATTATTGAACATTTACTGCATCCTTATGCTTTTGAACTCACTGAGTATTTTTATACTCATTCCTTTAGTGTTTAATGTTCTTTTCAGGTTTTCGGTGAGGCACACATTCCATTGGCAACATCTTCTTCTGCCTTGGAAGTTTGGTTTACATGTAAATATCAAACTCTAAAGCTATGTAAACAATGTATAGAATAATATTCCATAGTACTGTATATAAGTTTTGGCATGTAGATATCATTATAAGATTTCATATATATATAATGTTGTTTGATATGATATGTTTTGACAGTTTATATGTACGTATGGAGAATGTTTGTATGTTTATATATAGATGTTGATATTGAGATAATGATGGTGATCCAGAGGGATCAATTTGTGGAGAATGATTGTGGAAATTATTTGAAGTGTTGTTTGTTTGATTTTGTTTTGGGACATAGTTCAATTTTAGAGGAAATGCTGTCAAATTTTCTTCAGCATTTATAAATTTATTAAGCTGTGTTTTGTTTGTTGCATGACATATAGATAGATATTTGGGTTCTTCGTGGTATTGGTTGCTTATCCATCACCCATACCCTAGAACCATTACGACCCCCGGGTTGGGTCGTGACAATTGTGCTTTTATAAGATTGAGATTCCTCTTTTAGGTTTTTCAATAAAAGGGAAAATGATTTTGGATTTTCATATTTTGAAAACAATTCCTTCATCAGTGACTTTATAGGAAGTTATCAAATTAATAAAAGGAGACCCTAATATAACCATCTGATTTAGGTTTTTAGCAAGAATGAAAATATTTTTTAAAGCAATAGTTCCATTGACCACTGAAACTTCAGTTTTCCCGCCAATGGTCAGTTTGGATTTATTGGCTATTGAAAAAGTTTCATGCGTTATTTTATGATATCGTTTAGGAACCAAATCATATCTGATACAGTTGAGGTCAGCTCCTGTATCAAATAGTGCAATTGTTTCCAATTGGAAATCATTTGAAAAAATAATTTTGATTTGTATTAAATATTTTTGAGAAGTAATTTCTCTTAAAACATTTATAAAATTCTCTGGAATTTCTGGAACAGTTTCCAAATCTTCCAGGTTTGGAGATTCAAGTTTTCTAATTGATCATCTGAATCAGTTCCATTTTTTGAATCAACACTGAGAATTGAAATGAGATTTTGAAGACATAAAATCATTTTTCTGCTTTTCTTTAAGCTCTTTAAGTTTTGTTTTTATCTCCTTAATCTCTTTTTGAAGATTCTGAATATTTGTTACAGATTTTCTAGTCTTCTTTCCTCTATCCAAAATGGTGGTAAGGTCATAATTGCTTCTACTGGTAGATGGTAAGAGAGAGTAACTTTCAACAGGCTTAGATTTTTCTTCTAAAGACTTTAAAAGCTTGTCTGGCCTATTTTCTAGTCCTAAGTCTAGAGCTGTAATCCTAACAACAAAATTCTACCAGGTAAGTCTACTGATTTGAGGAATTTCTTCCTGTTTGAAAGCTTCTTCATCAGAAGTTGCTTGGTTTTGTTCTATAGCACTTACGTTCTTAGATTGAGGAGTGTTAGGTGCTATATGTCTACAAGTTTCAGAGGTATTTTGGGAAGTAGAGGCTTGCCCTATCCAACTCTGAAGGTCTCTAATGGCATGAACAAACTCATGTATGTTAGTTTGAAACTGTTGTTGACTATTTTTTAAAACCTGAAAGGGTGGGATATATAGTCTAGTTCACATCTGCATATGGGAATGATTGTCAAAAGAATTATTCCACAATTAAAAAAGAAATTATTTCAATTATTTTATGCATTTCAAAATTTCAAAGTGATCTTTTGAATCAAAAGTTTCTTTTGAGAATTGATTGTAAATCTACAAAAGAAGTTTTACAAAAATATGTTCAAAATATTTCTTCAAAATAGATTTTTGCCAAATGTCAAGCAATCCTTTCAATATTTGATTTTGAAATTGAATATATAAAAGAGAAACAAATTCAATACCAAATTTTCTAACCGGAGAGTTTTTTCAAAACAGGCCCTAAATGCCAAGAAAGTCCAAAAATAAGGGCAAAGGCCTAATTTCAAACAAAGGCGAGGCCTTAAGCCAAACCCAAAAATCTTCAAAACCTTCCTCTACTCAACCCATCAAATCATGGGCTAACATGCTTGAGGAAGAATAAACTTCTAAACCGGGCCAAATCCCTAAAGAGGTCCAAATTCAAAACTGGGTTGAACAACTCACCTAGAGTCCAGAATTGATTATGGCACTACAAAAGGTCCAACTAGCCCAAACATCTTAGAGCTCCTCTTCAAAATCCTCTTCCTCAGGAGAGGACAAAGGTAAAGAAATCATTACTATTTCAAAAACTGAGATGGTTTTTCCCTCCAAAACCCCATCTCAAAATACTTTAAATTCTCCAAATATTTCTTAAATTGTTATTTCAAAGAAAAAATAGTTTTTGAAAACCAACGAATATTTAGAGAAAATCATTTTGAAAATATTTTGCCAATAGAGGATGGATTCTTTATTGAAAATCCCTCAAAAGCAGCTTCAAAATTATTTTCAAAAGGATGGTATTTCAAACCATAGGACAAAACAAAATCACAGGCCTATTACCTGTCCATTTTGGAAGTAACTAGCTTAACAAAATTCAAACATTTCAAAAAACACCAAGACCAACCAGAACCATCTTACTCAACCTGTACCATTCAAAACATTCTTCAACCAAAAGAATGGGGAAAAGACTTAAACAGATCAAGACCTTTTCTAGCTGACCTCCATACTAGGATTAACCATTGCCACCGTTACAACTACTGAGATTACCAGCAAGCATGGTTGAATTCTTTTTATGTTCAAAATGAAGGTAATAGCCATTCTTGGTTATTTTACTTTCACAAAAATTTTCAAACATCATCTCTTCCATTTTGGTTCATTCAATGGTGGAATTATTTTGGAAACACTCCAGAAACTATAATTCCAGAACTTCAACCTTGTTTTGAACTGTTCAAAAAATCCTTCAAACCTTCAAACGCAGAAAAAATGTTCAACCTTTTTCTTCTTTTTTGTTCAAAATTCTTTCTGCCCTGGGTATGTATTTGGTATTTCCATTATAACCATATACAGGATGGACAGTGTATCCTCATCAAGAGATTCAAAGTCAAATGGTGGGATGCTTTCAAATACATACCCAGGACAAAGGGTAACCAACAATGATAGGCAGTCTCCAAACCCAGAAGAAGAACATGAGTACCCACCTTCTTCTCCCATACCCTCTGCTATCACCCAAAACATTGAAGCATAAATAAATGTCCTTGAAAAGGATTTTCAAATTAATAAAAAACTTCTCAATGAAGATTTTTATTCAAAAAAATAACCAATCAAAAAATATTTGATTTTTTCAAAACATCTTGAAAACCAAAAATGAAATTCAAGAAAAATATTATGCTTTTTGTAATGAGCATAAAGTTCAAATCAAGTTTTTTGATTGGTTTGAGATTTATGCAAGTTAAAACAATATTGCATACCCTTTCAAAATTTCAAACAAATCTGTTAATCCTATCACATTTAAGAATAAACTCCCAAAATAAAAGGTAAATGGTCAAACTATTCAGTCTGATCACCCTCCTTTTAGAAAAATTTCTATTCCTCATGGTGAACATGAGATAGATGTCGTGCCATTCAAAAAAGTTCAGGATGAAGATTCTAGAAATCTTAAGAATATTGTCCTTCAGAACAACTTTTCAAATGTCAATCTTCAAACAATATGAAAACAATTGACTAGGATAGAAAGTCAAATCCAAAAGTCAATTGTCTCCTCTACTGTAGTTTCCAAACTTATAGGATTAGAAGACAAAAAAACTCAAAAAACCAGTCTTCAAACCCTTTCAGGTTTCAAAAAATAGTGAACAACAGTTTCAAACCAACAAACTTGAGTTTATTCATGCCATTAGAGACCTTCAGAGTAGGATAGGGAAAGCCTCTACTTCCCAAAATACCTATGAATCCTCTAGACATATTGCACCTAACACTCCTCAATCCAGAAATGTCAGTGCTATAAAACAAAACCAAGCAACTTCTGACGAAGAAGCTTTCAAACAGGAAGAAATTTCTCAAATCAGGTATTAAACCCTTAACTAGAGAATGATTAGATACCTCAATCTTAGCAATCTTAAAAGATGCTAGGTTTTTCAACTTTACTGATTCTTTGTTAGGAACTGTAGAGTCTAGCCTTAATAAAGGACCTATCAGCTTTAGTTATTATCCAAACATAACTATCTCCTTAAATGATAAAAACATTTTAAAGAGTATAGTTCTTCAAATTAAGACTTATAATTATAAAATTCTTGTTGGATCCATTCCAATAGCATTGATTTTCAAAATTTATTATAAGGCAATGATTCCTGCTTTTGCTTCAAAATTTCAAAACTCTTCAAAACTGATTTCACAATCAAACTGAGGAGAGAGACATTCAAATTTCAAAACCCTTTGAAGAAATCCAACTTCTTTCTTTAAAGTCTCTTCAAAAATTAAGTACATACATATAGAATTAGTCCAGGACAGTATCTGCATTCATTTGAGAAGATAAACAGTAGAATAGGTTTGTTGTGTTTGAACTGCTGAGCGGAGGTATAGTTTTAAGTCCCAATTTGAGAGTCTTAGGGCAGTTAACCTGGTGACCATACTCCTATTCAATCAACAGTAATTTGTTTTTCTTTATTTTCAAAATGAATTTAAATCCTTTTTTCTGTAGAACCACATCTCTTTCAAACTCTTCTACCTCTGATTCTTCAGAGTTCAAAAGGATAATCAATAGTGAGGAGAACACTGTTGAAGATTTTTCAAAACAAATTAATAATTGGGATATTCCCAAGGTTCAACAAAAATAAATTTATGAATCTTCAAAATTTTCAAAACTCTTCAAAACTGATTTCACAATCAAAACTGAGAAGAGAGACATTCAAATTTCAAAACCCTTTGAAGAAATCTAACTTCTTTCTTCAAAGTCTCTTCAAAAACATAGGGATAGATCCTATAAGTACATACATATAGGATTAGTCTAGGTAGGTATTAAACCCTTAACTAGAGAAGGATTAGATACCTCAATCTTAGCAGTCTTAAAAGATACTAGGTTTTTCAACTTTACTGATTCTTTGTTAGGAACTGTAGAGTTCAGTCTTAAAAAATGTCCGATCAGCTTTAGTTGTTATCCAAACATAACTATCTCCTTAAATGATAAAAATATTTTAAAGAGTATAGTTCTTAAAATTAAGACTCATAACTATAAAATGCTTGATGGATCCATTCCAATAGCATTGATTTTCAAAATTCATTACAAGGCAATGATTTCTACTTTTGCATCAAAGCACATCCAATACTTACCAAAAGGAGAAACCCTTTTGCTTCAAACTAACCATTCAAAAGCCAACACTGTCATTCTAAGAAAAATTCAATGGAAAGACATTACCCTGCTAAAAGATTGGACTTTAGAAGGAGCTAACCAACCTGAAGCCCCAAAACATACTGAACCCAATTCAATTCTAAGAAATATAACCCAGTTTTCTGATGGTAATGTTAAACTCACTTTTGCTAGAAAATCTACTTCGTCCAGATTTTTTGACGGTGCATCTACCTTTTCAACCATTAACATAGGAAAAGTTTCTGAACTTCCTTATATCATATATGCCCCAAATATTTCAAAAGAACCAGTCCAAACAGTTCAAATTGTCCAGCCTAGGTATTCTACATCTAATATACCTAGATATACCAGTGAGATACCCAGCTCTACACTTCAAAATGTTGACTACCAGACAAATATACCAAGATCAATATATACTGATAGGCAGTCTCCAAACCTAGAAGAAGAACATGAGTCCCCACCTTCTTCTCCCACACCCTCTACTATCACCCAAAACATTGAAGCAAAAATAAATGTCCTTGAAAAAAATTTCAAAATAATAAAAAACTTCTCCATGGAGATTTTTATTCAAAAAATAACCAGTAAAAAAAGATTTGGTTTTTTCAAAACTTCTTGAAAACTAGAAATGAAATTCAAGAAAAATATTATACTTTTTGTAATGAGTATAAAGTTCAAATCAAATTTTTTGATTGGTTTGAGATTTATGCAAATCAAAAAAATATTGCATACCCTTTCAAAATTTCAAACAAATTTGTTAATTTTGTCACCTCTAGGAAAAAACTCCCAAAATGGAATGTAGATGGTCAAACTATTCAGTCTGAAAACCCTCCTTTTAGAAAAAATTTCTACTCCTTATGATGAACATGAGATAGATGCAGTGCCATTCAAAAAAGTTTAGGATGAAAATTCTATAAATCTAAAGGATATTGTCCTTCAGAACAACTTTTGAAATGTCAATCTTCAAATAATAGGAAAACAATTGACTATGATAGAAAGTCATATCCAAAAGCTCTGGTCCGACTTCGTTCCGAGGTCGTTCTAAGTCTGTCTGAGCGCGGGTTTGATTTTGGTGAGTGTTGTTTGGGTTGGCACGAATCTGAGGAGTGTAAAAAATGAGTGTTCACACTACCCTTACCCTAGAATCGTCACACCGCTGAATTTGGGGTATGACATATATATTCAAACTTCAAAAATTAAATTAATTAAAATATATTTACATTTAAATCAAAATAATCAACTTTAATATTTCAAACTTTAAATTAAATATATACAAATAAAATAGATATTAATAATTTCAACTAACTTAAAATAATATCAAAATATTTAAAAATAAATAAAATTAATCATAAATATATAAAATATTTTCTTATGACTTAAATAATTGGACACAATTAAATCATTCTACTAAGTTTGATATTTAAACATTCATTATTTAGGTTTTCTCAAATTTTAAGTAAAAATATTAAATAAATTATTCTCAATAAATATCAAAACTTTAATTATATAATACTAACTAATAAAGATTTTATTACATTTTATATACTATAATATATATTAGAAAGAAAACTAACACTAAATTGTAAATTATTTTTTATAAAATTGTAAATTATATTAATTTTTTAAGAGTTAAATTAAACTAAACTTCTAATTGGATTTAACTCAATTTACTTTGTAATTTTCCCTAAATAATAAACATTCCTAAATGAAACCACTTTAATCCAAGAATGCTATAATACCTCAAGTTAACAGAAGCCATTATTCTTACTCTTATAACAATAGAATTATGGGCCTAATTAAAATACATTCTAGTCTATTTTTTTCACATAATAAATAACAATTTGCTCAATACTATTTTTAAAAATATATTACCTTCTAAACATTTTTTTTTTTTATTCTAATAGTTTTTGGGGGAAAAGTACAAAAAGAAAAACTATCTTAATTTTTTAAAGGGGTTTATGGTTTTTTAAGACACTTTATTATATGTGTTTTTGCTTCATATACTTGGTCCTTTTTTAGATTTTTTTTTCTTGAAAAAAGGAAAAATCAGTCTTTAATATATGAGATAGAAAAAAAAGAAAAAGTAATTAATAAATATTTCTTATTTGAAAGTTTAAGAGATAAGAAAGGTTATTAGTTATTAAGAATATAATAGTATTATTAAAAAAAAAAATTTAGAAATAAGCAAGATAAATCTTTTATTCTCTCAATTTTGAAAATAAAAGAAATAGAGATAAAGAATAACTAATTTCTTAATATTTTTTATTGTCCAAATTAATTAAACTCTTAAACAATAAATAACTATCCCATCTTATTTTTCTTTTCTTTTCTTTTTTTCTTTCTTATTCCAACTATGCCTTAGAGTTTATATGAGAGTACTTTTACATGAGAAAGAAAAAGATAATTTTTATGCCATGAAATAAATAAAAAATGAAAAATAAATATTTCATATTTGGATATTAATTTAAAGGATAATAAAGGATACTAATACAGAACATTTTTTTTTTACACTAAGTGTACAATCTTATTTCATATACCTAAACTAATGATTGAAGAAATATTTTAACTAATATGACTCTTTTATTTTTTTTCCAATAAAAAAATTTCCGTACTCTTTTTTCTCCGTGTGTTCTTATCTCATTCGATTGATATATACACTTAATATAGGTGAGACTTACTCTACTAATCATTAAAAAATTATTATTGTTAATAAAAAAAAATTATAATAAGTAAGGAATATTTGTTATCCTTGTAATGAGATAAGAATACATAAAGTTAAAAAAGGCTGTTGATATCTTTTTACTGGGAAAAAATGTAATACCCTAGAATATTGTCACAAGTACACAGTAATATAACTAGTTATCAAGCCGGGAACACCGATAGTACTAAGAAATTTCAGAAAATTTTTATAGTATTCAAATTAAGTTATTTTTTCTCAGTTAAGGGGTTAGTAAGAAATTAAGAATAATTATAGTTAATTATATGAAGAAAGTATGAAAAAATATTAAATATATTAGAAAATTAACATAATGGCAAAACTGTAAATAAGTGAAACTTCAAGAGTATTTTGGGAAACCCACTGTCCACTGTCCAGAATGACTCTAAAACTTATATTATGATAAACTACAGATAAAAATAAGTCATTTCATTCTTCATTTTGAAATCTAATTCTCAACAGAATAGACAGAATTAATTACAGAAGCTTGTGGGGTCAAAGTCCAATTATTGGAAAATTTGAGGACTAAAATATAATTTATCGATTTCTCTTACTATATAAGCATGCCTTAGGAAATTTATGGTCATTTTATTCTTCCTTCACCAAAGTATCAGAACCATTTTATCATACCCCAAAACTACAGGTGCGACGGTCCTACGGCAAAGGTAGGCATAAGGTCATCGTACACCTGTAAAACCCTTAGCTAACATGGATCAAACATACATATCTTATATATATCCCATCAACTTGATATGATATTTCCTCTTGTTCCTTACCGATCAAAAGATAATTCTAATATCAATATAGAACAAGGAAAAGTCTACAATGCTATCCATGGCAATAAAAGAATAAGCAACATCATACACATCTACGGAGCTTCTAAGAGTATACTTCTCATAGACATGAATTCATATATATAATTCAACTATTATCCAAAAATATTATATAAAAGAGTCTTCTTATGGAGAAGGAAATCAATAAGCTCTGTCTCAAGGATTAGCTCTCTCTCGAGCTAAGCTAAAACCTGAAATCCACAAAAGAGTGGTGAGCCTTTAACTCAGTAAGATGTGAACAATCAGAATGAATAACATATATAAGAATACTTAAATAAAAATTCTTGAATATATACCAGGGTACAAGAAATAGATCTTAACATATACATTAATATCATAAGTGCTTACAAAGGGTAGCACTATCCAATCATCTCATAATATATATATGAATATCAAATCATGATTTTTTTTAAGAACATAAATACCTATAGAGAATGACATTATCAAATAAATATAATATAGAACTGATATCATATTATAACATTTGGGTAGCCTTACTACCTTCACATGGCACATATGATTGCGCAGACATATACCTAGAGCTCGTGATCCCCTCTAGGTGGAATACTGATTCTATACCCTATCAGTCAGGTTTCCTATGTGCACATTGGACCAGTGAATTAACTCTCATTAGGAAAAGCATTCTATAATGTATATTCCGTGATATACATATCATGTATTGGTTCAACAGTAATTAAAAATGATCAAGAGATCACAACATATGAATAATATATCATATTATACATAACAAATGCTTATTAATGAACTTGGTCTAAGGAAAATAACCAAGTCATTATCAATATTCACAGATTCTATTTAAAGAGGGTTTTAAAAATTTGAACTCAAATAACATATACATATATATAAATATAATATACTTTAGCAAAAATTCTCATATGGAGAATCATACACATGAAATGAAATCAACACTTACCTTTTAGCACTAAAAAGCTTTCTAATCAAGCTCAACTCTTGCTCAAATCCAAAAGATCCTTAATTCTTTAAGTTCTCTTCTCCTAAATAAAAATCTCCAAAATTCCAAAATTTAGGATTTTCTCAAAACAATCACATAAAATAATCCTCCATAAATTCTAAGCTCCTTAGAGTCTCTATAAACAAATTCTAGCATTAATTTAACCATTAATAGAGGGTGAATAATAGTTATAGAGAAAATTTACTATTCACAGCACTATTCATCCAAAAATCATAAATCCTCATACTACTAAATCTAACCATAATTATTAGCCATTAATAGTCACAAAAGATCACCCATAACTTAAAAATAACTATTCTAGCTAACAAAGAACTTAATTCAAGCTAGAGAGAAGATTTGAGAAAATTATCTTATTTTCTCCTCCAAAATAATTTTGAAGAATTTGACTTGAATTGATACTCTTATAGTCTTTAATTTGTATTTTTTAGCATTAATAAGGCTTAATTGGAGTATTAAAATCTTAAAAATGAAGAAAAATAACTTATGGTTGAGAGAAATAGGAAATGGAAAAGAAGAAAGAAAAAGAAAGAAAAAAAATGAAGTGGAGAAGCTACTACCAAAAAAAATAAACCACGAGTTACTGTTCACATCCACTGCTCATTATATTGTTTATGTGTATTGTTTACAGTTACTGTTCATGGTTACTGTTCACGTGCACTGTTTACATACACTGTTCACGTGCACTATTCATGTGCACTGTTCATGACAGAAGCTAAAAAAATTCACTTCGGCAGTACATGCTAAACCAGCTCTATCTTGAGCTACAGAAGTCTAAATGCCTCGATTCCTTCTTCCACTTAAACTAGACACATGAAACAATAACATGTAATATCTGCCAATTTTGTTGTATTTTTACTAATTGTATGTTTGAAGAATAAATTAATTTCAAATATGAATGTTTGAGAAATCCAGAATTTCTGGTTACAATTGCAGGATTTTGTGAGGTTGATTGCATAATTTTAATGAGATAATTTGATAAAGTGTAAAACATAAAAGTTATGATTTTATGTCTCAACTAAAATTAAGTAAAATGGCTTGGTAGAATTCTATGTGAGTGATAAGTTATGCCTCCTTGAGTAGGACTGGTCTGGTTGAGTGTTTCTGCAGGAAGTCTGTGCCTGTTTGAAATTTATGGGAATGACTGAGGCAGTTTGAGCCAAAGGTATAAACATGAAAAATATTTCTTTAAGTGTTGTGTTGTTGGATGTAAAATCTTAGGATTTTTGGATAAGTATATCTCAGTGGAGAGTAGATTTTCTTAGGACTGTTCGGATGGATTTTGAGGTAGCAAGCCTGGGTGACAATTAGAGAGTCACCATGGTCTGTGTAGTTGCCTTTGTGAATTGAATTTTGGATATATTGAGCTTATATATGTCTATTTTAAGTGACAAAAAGAATTAGTAAG
Source organism: Aleurites moluccanus (assembly GCA_948193065.1). Taxonomy (NCBI): domain Eukaryota; kingdom Viridiplantae; phylum Streptophyta; class Magnoliopsida; order Malpighiales; family Euphorbiaceae; genus Aleurites; species Aleurites moluccanus. The sequence goes on along the minus strand of CANXYC010249784.1, from coordinate 758 downwards.
TTTGGATGTTTGTAGCTCATTTGCGAGCTGGTTAAGTGTAAGTTGTCCACGAAAGGTTTCAGCTCAGCAGAGACTTGGTGTGGCGAGCTAGCAAAATGCGAAGTGGCATTTTATGAGCTAGCAATGCGAGCTAGCGAAGTGGAAAAGTGGCAAGGTGAAATTGCCAAAGTGGCTTGGCAAAGAGACATATGCAAAGTGGAGTTAGGCGAAGAGGATTTGGCGAAGAGGATAAGGCGAGGTGGCATTATGCGAAGAGGGAATGTGCGAAGTGGTAGTTCGCAAGCCGAGTTTGGCAAAGAGGGAATGTACGAAGTGGCAATTCGCTAGTAGGATTTGGGGAAGAGGGAGATAGGAGAAGCGATTTGGCGAAGAGGCAATTCTGAGGTGGCATATGCGAGGCAGCGTATGCGAGGAAGAGTTCGCGAAGAGAGTTTGGCGAGGCAGCATATGCAAAGTGACATATGTGAGCTGGATTAGCGAAGTGGCTTTTGCGAAGTGGCATTGCCGAATCAGTTTGGCGAGCTGGGAATGGCAAGCTAGCATATGCGAGGTAGTTTTGCCGAGGTGGATTGGCAAGCGAGATTTTTGGGGCAGTGGTCTATTTAACCCCAGCAGCTCAGTAGCGTTTTTCACGATTTTTCCTTCCTTCTTTCTTCGTTAATTTCAGTCTTTTCTCATATCAGTTCCATTTTATTTTCTAAGGCATTAATACTCAAATTAATGCATTAGACTTCTAGATTATTCTATATTAAGGCAGA
>CANXYC010249696.1:0-15199 GCA_948193065.1 Aleurites moluccanus | reverse complement strand
CAAACTTTAGGGCACATGGTTCGGCCACCATTAGGGATTTCACAAATTGGTTCAATTCATCAATTTAATGATTCAAATATGACATTTGATGCAATGTAAACTCACCTAAACCTTTCAAAAGCCAATGCAATAGCTAATTCCACCTATTTCACCAAAACCCCCAATTTGAGCTTACTTTGAAAACTCAACTTCTTCAATCTACAATTCCACATCATATTAACCATCAATTAGTTGTTCATTCATATCCATTTGAACATTTCTAACATCAATTTGCCATTCCTAACTCTAATTCAACATGTCACCCTTTACAACTTCAATTTTAACATTCAAATTGCAATTACTTTCAATTATGGATATACTAATGTAATTAAACTAATTACCCATTCAATTGAAACTAAAATAATACTAAATCATCAATAAAATCAAATAAATAAATTACTCACCCAAATTACCCAAGTTGGCCAAAATTTCAAGGTGATTTTTCCTCCAAATTCTTTACTCCAATCAACAATCTAAGGCTAAAAATGGATAAAGTTAAGTGAGTAGTTGATTTTGCTATCAAATTTTGTTGAATTTGGTTAAGAAATGAGAAAGATATGAAGAAAAGAAGATGGAAGAATGGAAAATAGAAATGGTGGAGGAAGAATGAATAGGAAATGAGCAAATTTGAGGAAGACAACCCGTAAATTTGATGCCCATATAAGACAAAAAGAATTGTAAAATTACAACTAAATCCTCCAAGTTTCAACCTTTACACTTTGGTTCTTAAATCTTCTGAAATTTATTCTGAAAATTCTGTTAAGATTTTGATATCAGTATGAAAAGTGAATAGGCTTATTTTAATTTATCCTTATTTATAAAAATAGTTATGGAGTCATTCTGTAATTCCGACTGACCCATTTCTACAATTCACCTTGAATTACCTTTTATTTACCAAAATGTCATTCTTTACTTTTCAATGTTCCTAAATGATTTTCACTTCTTCTTTTTATCAAAATTACATATAAATTATGGTTATATTTTACCCCCAATCCAATTTTAAAAATTCTTCTGTTGACCGGACAGCTAATTTCTCGGCAGTGTCCCGACACCGCCATTTTCCGAAAAAATTTCAAATTTGTTTTCTAACTGTGTTTCTAAAATTATTTCCCATCAATTCAAGACTAATAGACCATATACTGAGAATTTATTCGTGCATTTATGTTATAGCTTGCTAGGGTATTACAGAATAGAAGACAACTGAGCTCTCAAGCCTTTCAGTTCCCTTTCTTGATTAAAGAATGGTTGAGAAGTTCGTACTAACAAAAGAATTTCTTGATGCAGATCTTCCATTCTTTTAGTCAAGGCTTGTAGAGGAGTCAATTCTGGTGGAAAATGTTTTTCCAGTTTGGACTCAAGTCTCTTAGTTGTTTCATCTATTTTTTTCAGAAAATTATTTTGGATAGCAGTATTATGAGATTGTCAATTTAGAACAGCTTCTGCAGCAGTAACTGTGTCACTTATTCCATGAGCTATTCTAGCTGTAGAATTTTTTATTTTCCATTCATAGGTTGTATTTTGCTCTCTATTTTCAAATTTCTCTAAAGGAGGGCAAGCATTTTCTTCAAAGACATGATTCATCATGTAAATAGGAACAAGACTGGCTGGAGGCATGGATACAGATTGTTTGGCTTCAAGTCTGCAGTCTTTCTTGATAACCCATTTAGAAGGAGAATTCTTCTGAGAAGAGAGTTGCAAAGGAGGTTCAGGTGGGGACTTAGGAGGGACCTGAAAATCATTATCATCATCCCATCCTATAAGTTTAGGCAAAGGAGCCTGTGCTGATAGAGGAGTAGTGTATTTGATATAACAGTCAAATTTTTCAGAGGGTTGTCCCAAAGTTGAGACATTTGATTTTGCAGTTTCAAAAGTTCCATGCATCTCCCGTTGTTTTGTTTTGGTATGGGATTTTTAGAAGATGGTTTAACACACTGAGAACATGAACAAACATCCCAGTAACAGTGACCATTTGAGTGGCTTAACACACTGAGAACATGAACAAACATCCCAGTAACAGTGACCATTTGAGTTCTGAAACTCATAAATAGGTATTCCATTTTCAGAAAAATATTTGACAGGAACTGCTATAAGAGTCATCATGGATTGACTTGTTGGAGTTGAAAAACAAGATGGTTTGGAAGAAGAAGACGAAGGAGTCTTTTTATAGTTGATCTCAACTATGTCATCTGATTTTTTGGAGAAACTGGATTCTGTTGATTGGATGGGTTCAGCATCGAGAGAAGCTGTGTGGTTCTATTCATAGGTTGTAACCCATGATTCTGTAATCAACTCAAGCAATTATTCTCTTGGAATTTATTTGGGAACGTAAGTACAACTAGGTATTTGATTAGAGTCAACATCAAGAAGCAAAGCATTATCTGTCCCCTGAGGAATAGAGAAATCCAGAGAGTGATTCTGGATACGATACACAACTTGATAATGCAAAGTGGACATGAAAGCCTGAGAGGTAGGAACAGCATCAAATATTTGTATTTGAACTTTCAAGGCTAAAAATAAATAAGAGTCTGAAATTAGCATGTTAAAGTTTGGAAACATGGAGATTAAAACTATACCCGCATTTAAAATTGTTTCCATTGTGCTAATACAAGCGTATTGGTAATCAGCAAATCTAGAATCTAATAGAGCAATTCTAGATGTGGTTGGTAATCTTTTCCGGACATGAAATGTAAGAGCTAGTCTAACAGCTCCAAAATGAAGATGAGTAAATCCTTCTCTAAGCCACTACTAATAAAGGTGTTCTAGAATATTAATGGTTACCAACTATTCCTTCTAAGTTGCAGGAAGAAGATACTGATCAAATCTGATTGCTTGAACATATTTTTTAACCTAAAGTTTGAATAGACCCACCAAACTTTTAATGGACTGCGTAAATCTAGATTTGGATTTTGTGAAAACATCATAAGGGTTAAGAATAAAAAGTTCAGTTAATGAAACTTTATCGTTATTAAGATATAAAATTTCATAAAAATGATCTATTTTTTCTTATAAAATTATTTTAAAAGGAATAGAATGAGAAGAAGACGAGGATTGCAATATTTGATTTGAAGAAGGCATTTTAAGAAACTTTCCTATTCAGATAAAATATGAAATAACATTTGCTTTAGGCTCTGAGCGCTCAAACCATGATAAACACATTAAAATACAAAAACTTAATAGCAGAGTATTAAATCAGAAAAGATAAGTCCGAGACTCGCAATTTTTTAAGCACTTCTCCAGGACACTAATTGTGTGGGTGTTCCAATGTCTTGAGTGACACTTATTGCAAAGTGAACAAGTAAAAGAGAATGGGCCAAACAATTCACTATATTTGTAACACTTTCCTATTAAAGTTTCTTCCAAATTTAAAATGCCCAATCTCAAATCATCCCAGAAAACACAAACCCACATCAGCCAACAATTAGAGAATGACAAAAACCCAATACCAGCATGCTATTTCTGTCTGCCTTTGGAAGACACAGAATGATTTTAAATGCAAATATCATCTTCTGCAACAACCCATCCAACTAAACTTCACCAAGAAACAAAACTTTCAATTGGGATATTACCAACACCTCACCACTATATACACCCACTCACATAAATCGTTTAATAGACAAATAGAAAAACCATAAGAAATTAGATCCAAATCTTGCATCAATTGTCATTATGGAAAAAAATCTTTCCACAAATTTCTTCCTATTTAAGCAACTACAAGATAATCCATTATATTCACAATCACTAACTATAAACCTAACTACTGCATCTACTTCACAAAGACAAAGGACCCCAAAATCTAACATAAAAATCAACTAAAAACACAGGAGTGGAATCGCATTAAGACTTCTAAGAATATAATTCTTCTCTAAACTCTTTCTTAATGAATTTAACTGTCATCATCAGCAGAGGCCTTTGAGCCTGAGGCACCAGTCTTCTTTGGCAGAAGAAGATTGTGGATATTTGGCATCACACCTCCATTAGCAATAGTAACATCACCAAGAAGCTTGCTCAGTTCCTCGTCATTCCTCACAGCAAGTTGAATGTGTCGTGGAACAATTCTCGTCTTCTTGTTGTCACGGGCTGCATTTCCAGCTAATTCAAGAACCTGAAAAGCCAAAATAGGAAAAATTTACCAAAACAGATCAAAAACCCATAAATTTCTGAGAGAAAATACCAATTACACAAAAGCATAACTCTTTTTCAAATCGGATAATTGGAAAGGAATAGATTAAAGGGACTTTCAGATTTGAAGAATTGAACTTTGGCATACTAAGAGATTCAAAATCAATCCCAATTTAAGATTCCAAAATTTTTTTTTTATCAAAACTAAACCCTAACCTTCAAATCTTCAAAATTGAAATTATTTTCGCTAAGTACTCTAAATCCAATAATCCATAATAATCTAAAAATCTAATTTAACTTTTAACGTGTAAAAATAAAGAATCAGCGGCATTAATACAAAAAAATAAGAACGAAAACAATTTATCAAACCCTAGACAGAGATACAGATAATAATAAAAAACGATAATATAAAGATAATTAATAAGAGATCGAGAAAGTTACAAAACATACCTCAGCGGCAAGATACTCGAGAACGGCGGCGAGATAGACAGGGGCGCCGGCACCGACCCGTTCAGCATACTTGCCGGCCTTCAAGAATCTGGCGATACGACCCACAGGAAACTGCAAACCGGCCTTGCTACTCCTCGATGTGGCTTTCTTGGAGGCACCAGATCCTAGAGTTTTGCCTCTACCAGCCATTCAAGCAATTTCTATAACAGAAGGGTAAAGAAATAGAGAATCCAAGGAGAGCAACAAAGAATTTAATTTTTAGGAAAGAGAGATCCAGAGGGACCGTTAATTAGATTTATGAAAGAAATGAGAGATTGTGAATTTATATAGGGGAGAGAGATTCGCGATTAGACCAATGAGACCGATGTACGTAGATCGAGAATAAAATCCGTTAGATTAAAGTTAGAGGAACGGTGAGGATTCGATCGCCGCTTGGTTTAGTTTTGGATCGAGTATGAGAGAAAGTCTTGGGAATAGCGAAATGACTGAAATAACCTTCAGTATTTTAGCGTTTGTATCTTTTGTTTCCTTTAGTAACTCATTTCTTATTTGGTAACGAGTGTATTTGAATTTATTTAAAATAAATATAAAATATTATTTTAAATTTTAAAAAATATTAAATAATTTTTTAAATATTTAAATAATTAATTTAAAATATTATTTTAAATTTAAAAATAAATTAAATTAGATATAATAATTTTTTTTTAAATTTTATTTTAAAAATATAATTTTTATTTAAACACTTTCATATTATTTTTATGTGTCTATTTTTTTTAATAAATATTTCAGTAATTAATAAATTTAAATAAATATTTTAGTTAGTGGAGTTGTTAGGAATTTTAAAATTTGTTCTTCAGAGGAGTGTGGGCCCAATTGAAAAACGCCACGTAAAGAGGTTAGTGTTGCTCAACAGAGCGAAGGACGTTGGTTTTATGTTATGGATATTGAGGTCTTTGTTGGGTCTGTTGAAGCCCATAGGCCATAGCCATTCCCTATGTCTCACAAGGCCACAAACAATCAATCCACGAAGATTTTTAGATGTGGCTAAGCCATCGGGTGGTTAGATTTAAATTGCCAATCCTTTTCATCTCTCATTTTAAATTATTAACTTAAAGATGATTCAAATACCATTTAATCCTTTTCTCAAATACAACTTTTCATTGGAAAATTGTGAATCCTAATGCTTTATATATGTTGAAATACTTTAAATTATACTTTTGAATTTATAATTTAATTTTTGAGTGAAAAAATAGTCTAATTATAATTTATTAAATTTATGAATGAAAATAAAATTTATAAGCATGGATGGAAATTTAATTAAGATGAATATAAAATAATATATTATTTTAAGTGTTTTAAGTTTACACTAATTGCTCTAACGATAAAATAAAATTATTTTAAAAATGAATATCTGAGATTCATCGATATTAAATTATCTATCCCGATACTAATAAAAAATCACACTAGCTATGCTTGAAAAAAAAAAAAAAAAAAGGTCACACTAGCTCAGGATTCTATATGTAAGATCTTTTACTTAGCTAATATTTCGTATTTTTATTTTGTAATCAACGTAATATATATCAATATCTATATATAAAAGTCTCTTAATCTTAAGAAGTAATATTTTTGAATTGTTTATTAAAAATATAATTTTTAATGTAAAAGGTAAAAACGACCCTTTTATTTTTAATTTGATTGGTTTTATATTTTATATCCTAATCAATGAAAGATAAAGTCAAAAAAATAACAAAAGTTCTGATATAAATAGAAATTATAATTATAATTATATTTTAATTTATATTTTTCAATACAGGTCTATTAAAAAATAGATATCGTAATTTTAATTATATTATAATTCATATTTCAATAATAATTATAATGAATAATTTTGCTATATATACATGTTCAAAATAATATTATTGTCCTTAAATTTGTATTTATTTCGCATTCTCAATTTCTTATTTCTTTGTTTAAAAATTAATTTCTCATATTCAACATGATTTATTTATCAATTTAGTTTATTTTTTTTGTTTTTACACTTTAATAGTTTAATTTTATATTTATATATATTTTTTATAAATTAATTCTTTCAATTTATTTATATTTACTAATTTTTAGTTTAATTTTATTTACTTTGACATTATAATGACTTATTTTTATATTTATATATATAATATATTAAATTTGTGTACATTCCAATGATATTGGTAAAATTTTTGAATATCTCATTAAGAACATGATTTTAATATAAAAGACAAAAATGAGTTTCTTAGTTTTATTATTGATTGGAGTTAAAAATAATATATTTTTAAAAATATATAGTTAATATCATCTTTAATTAAAATTAAAATTTTATTATTTTTTATACTATAAATTAAGACAAAGTATATTAGAAACTAATAAAAATCTTAAATAAAAATTCAAATTTCAATTATATTCTAATTCATATTTTAATAATAAATGTAATAAACAATTTCACCATAGATATAGATATATGTTATGATATCACTATTTTTATTATATTTGGATTCATTTTATAATATCAGTCTCTCACATTTATTCAAATTAAAAATTATTATTATATGAATTTTAATAGTTTTAGTTTAATTTTCTTTATTTTTACATATTAATAGTTTAATTTATATTTATATTTTTGTTTGTATAAATTAATTTATATTTATATTTTCAATATTTAAACAAGTGTGTATGCAATTAATAACATTATAGTAAATTTATCTCTTATACTGATGTTTGAAAATTCTTATTTTAATATGTGTAGTATAAGATATAGATAAAAGGAATATTAATTGACAATGATACAAAATATTACTTTAATACCTCTAATGCTCTACATATATTAAGGGCATGAATTGTGACTTTAATACCATTCTCTATATATATATGTTTGATATCTTTACATATATTATGATTTCACTAATAATTTTTGTGTTTTATAAAATATAGAGTTAGACTTAATATATCTGATGAAAGATAATTAATGTTAGACTTTTTTTTATTGTAAATTCAACAGTAAAATTTTTATTTTTAATTTAAAATATTAAATAGATTATTATTTGTTATTTCATATTTATTTATTTATTGTTATTGTTATTTTATTCACTTAATAATTAATTTTATTGTATATTTATGTATTAATAAAATAATTACTAAAATAAAATATTATATATAAAATATATAATTATATATTTAAAATTTATTTAATTTATGTGCAATACACATACAATAAATACTATAATATATATTAAATTACGCATAAATACACAGTATAGCTATAAAATAGCTGTGCTCAATAAAATGTCTAGTACGACTTTATTGCTGTATATATACATACAAAGATAAGTGTTTAATTGAAATAATTTTGTTACCATAAAAATATTAAATGCTTTCGAATATTATGAACTATAAAATAAACCTCATTTGTAAAGATATTCATTAGAAAAATTATAAAATAAAAATAGTTTGTCTTATTTCAAGTACTCTTATAAAAATCATACAAATTTTCATTATTATATTGGATAGGGATTAAAAAAATGAAGTTGAATTATAATTTGTAAGAAATTATAAAAGATCATGCATAATCTTAAATTTTTATACATTTTTATTACGAATAATTGTTTATCCAAACGCATTTTAATAAAAATTTCACGAGCTAATATCAATCAAAATAAAATATTATTTTATCCCTAAATTATAAAATAATTAATGAAGTAATTCATTTTTTTTTTATTAAACTAATTAAATAGTGTCTTATTTTTTTCTTAAGTTAACACGTTGATCATTTTATCCAAAAATCCGTTAAAAATACAAAAGAAAAAAATTGAAATCAGCCTCATTTTAATCTAAAATTTTCATTTTTACCTGCATCTCTTTCTTTTTTTTTTTTTCCCTCAATCTCTATTAACTTCACAATTTCATTAATTAATTTCAAAGAAATTTTATGGGAGTATTAAATCAAGAAAATTAATAATTTTTGTAATTTTTTTAAATAAATAATTTTTGTAGAATTTTATGAATTTTTATTGACTTTTCTAGAATTCATGATTTTTATAAATAATTTGTACATATTTTTATTTTGTAAATATAAATAGACTTTTATACATTTTAATTGAATTGTAATAACTATTTTCATATTTACAGAAAATAAAGATTTATTATTTGGGTTCATATTAATAATATATTGTTACTTCTAATAATAATATTTTTTCAAAAAAATAAAAAATAATATTATCAACGTAAAATTAATTGATCTTACATAAATGAATAAAATAAAAAAATTTAAGTTTTCATATTAAATATCCTATTAATTAACTAATATTTATTTTTAATATTTTTAAATATTGAAAATATATTTAATTTTTAAAAATTTATAAAAAATAAAAAATAAAATAATGAGTATATGGAGAGTTTCAACTTTTTTTTATATATACTCTAGCTATATATTTATTAATTTGTAAAAATGCATTTTGCACAACTTATTATTAAAAATATTTTTTTATTATTTTTTATGCCTTATAAAAAGGTAAAATATATAAATATTATTCTAAATAAAAAGATATATTAATATAAAGTTATTGTATATTTTATTATTATTATTATTATTATTATTATTATTATTATTATTCGGTATCGCCTTCAATATTTTTATTTTGAATTTTATATATTAAAATAAAAAATTCAAATTATCAATTATAATACATTCAATAAAATAAATAAAGAATTATGAAAAATATAACCAAAATAATTATATTATAATATATTAAAAATATTATATAATCAAAACAATTATATTATAATATATTAAAAGTATCATACTTCTTTTTTTTATATATATTGTAACTTTATTTTTTATTTTTCATATAATTTATTCAAATAAGATTATTAAATAAAAAATTAATAAAAATCTTAAATTCTAATATTAAATACCTTATTAATTATTAAATATTTATTTTTAATTATTTTTAAATACTTAAAATTATGTAAAAATATTTAAAAATATAATAAAAAAAATGAGCATAGTAAAACTTGTACTTAATGCAGTGTATTATTAAAAAATATTTTTTAATTATATTTTATACTTAAAAAAGAATATATAAATATTGTTTCAAACAAAAATATATAAATATAAATATAAATTATTATATTTTTTATATAAATAATAATAATTATTATAATTAATTTTTATACTGATCTCCCGTCAACATTTTTATTTATATATATATACTAATATAGAAATTTAAATTATTAATTTTAATATTTGATCAAAAAATGAGTTATAAAATAATATAATAATAAAAACAAATAAAACACATTTAAATTATTATACAGTCTATATATATTTTCAAACAAATGATTTTGAAAAATGAATTCATTATTTGCAATAATTTTTTGATTTGGTTTTGTTTGATTTGGCTATTTTTCTTATCAGCATATAAAAAATAAAATTTATTTAATATCTTTCAAAATCTTGAAAAAAAAGTGAATGAGAATTTTGGAGAGATTTTGTTAATACTAATATATAAAAAGTCATCTAAAATTTTAAAAAACTTATTTCTTTAAAAGTTAATAACTTTTTGAATACAAGTAAATTTTTAAAAATTATATAAAAATCTTGATTGATTATCTTTTGATTTTTATAAATTTTTTTAAAGTATTTAAAAGTTTTAATTAAATACTATTTTATTTTTATAAAATATTTAAAACTCTGAATTATATATAGTTTGATTTTTTAAATTCATAAAAACTTTAAAATTCTAAATTGAATATGCACTCCTAAGATAACTTAGTCAATTTAATTCCAAATTCCTGCAAATTAAGCACATAAGAAAAGGAACTATGAGTAATTGAAAATTCATAAATAAAAGCACAAAACAAAAACACTTTCTTCTAATTTTCTCCACAATGCTTCTGCAGCAACCCCATTTGGCCATCTCTCAAAACCATTACTTTAATAGCCATTTGCAAAGTTGCTTGGCATAGCATACGACCCAATTGGCCACCTTCCAAAACACCAACAATCATCTCAGATGGAGAAAACGGTCATAGATCATGGCATTTGGAAGAGGTGGAGCAGTAGGAGGCGTGGACCGTGAAAAATGTGGCGAGAGTGGAAGCAGCGCGATGGAAGACGATCGGAACTGGGAAATGAAGAAAAAAGAAAGAGAGTTAGGAGAGTAAAAGTTAAATATTTTTTATAATGGTTTTTTGGCTCTTAAAAAATGTAAAATGGTGAGATTGAGAGGAGAGTTACTAACGGTGATGACCAGGCTATTTGGGGGTACTTAATATAATTTCATTTTCTTTTTAATTTCTTTTAAAAAATTTTAACGGAATTTTATAAAAATTTGAACAAAATGACTAATTAATTTAGCAGAAGTAAAATTAAAAAATTATTTAATTAATTTAATAAAAAAAATTATTTTATTAATTACAACAAATATGAGAAACAATAATATTTTACCTATCAATTATTGGTTAGAAAACAAAAGTAAAAGAAAAATGCGAGCATAAATAGAGTCCTACGAACTGTATTTAACTATGTAAATTTGAACACAACATAGTTTTGAGCTTTCAATTAAAAAATAGGAAAAAACTAGTTAGGTTTGAACTTTGAACACAGCATATATAGCATCAGTGATGGGCTAAATAGAGTCAAGAACTAAAGGGGAGAGCTTAAAACAAGAGCTAAGGACAATAATAATAATGGCTTTGTTTAGATTTGAAGCAATACAAGAACTAAAGGGGAGAGCTTAAAACAAGAGCTACGGACAATAATAATAATGGCTTTGTTTAGATTTGAAGCAATACAAGAAAATTGCATGGAGAAATAGTGCGATGGGACAAAATGTTTTATCTTCCTTATCAATCTAAATCTCCAAGATCCATGTTAATATATATATATATAGCAAAGATCAGTAATCATATTAATTAAAATGAGAATTCCATGACACTAAGTATATCGAAACTAGGGATGGCAATGGGGCGGGACGAGGGCGGGGGAACCATCCCCATTTCCATCCCGCCTTAGCGGGAAATCTCTATCCCCGTCTGTGTTTCACATATGAGGATAATTCAGTCTCCATCTCCATTTTCGTGGGGATTCCTGTTCTTCGTGGGGATCCCCGTTCCCCGCTTAAATAGTGTATTAATAAAATTGTTTATATTTATAAAATTCATAAATAATAGCTAAAAATATAAAAAAATTTATTTAGTAAATATTAATAAATTCAAACACACAAAACATCTACCAAACATAATTAAAATATAAATATTTTAATACATAAAAAATATTCAGTAATATTTTTTAATAAAATATTAAAAATTCATCATATATTAAATTATGAGTACTTGAACAAATTTAATTTAATAAGTACTTTCAATAAACTCCAACAATCTCATAAGAATTATTTATTGAACAAATTATTTCTTTTATATATATATATATATATATATATATATATATACACGTTATTAATTAATATAATTTTATATAAGGAATAATTAAATAAATATAATAATTAATCAAGTATAATAACGGGTCCCCACAGAGTGGGGAATATACTCTAACGGGAAAAAAATATTTCCCATCCCGTCCTCATGGGAAGACAAATCGGAGAATTCATATCCCGTTCGGGGCAAATCCCCTCGGAGAATAGAAATTCCCCACCCCATTGTCATCCCTAATCGAAACTAGTCTTTCTCAACATACTATATAATTTAAATATGAATAACAAAATTAAATCTATAAAAAAAAAATTATTCAATTCATAGGTAAAGAATAAATAAATTCATTATATCTTTTGAAAATGCTATAAAAGTGAATACCATTTAGACCTTAAATCTCAGATAAATATGAGACTCATTAGCATTATAATGATGTGTGTATATATATATATATATATATATATAATTTATTGTCTGTGTCAGTACGAGAAGTGTTATTGGTTAAAAGATAGAATGTGTCAGTAAGAGAAGTGTTATTGATTAAAAGAGAGAATGATTAATTTAACATAAAATATATAAATTAATGATTAATTTAATATAAAATATATAAATTACTTGAACAACATACTTCTTAGTAGCAGTAATCTTGGCCAATTACAACTCCGTTTATGGTTAGTGAATGTGAAATTGCAATTTTAAAACTCTATGTAAAACAAATCTTTCAAATAGGATATTCTCATGAGCACTAAGCTCAGACTTGATATCTTACTGAGAATCCGACACCAAAAAACTATATTAATTCTATTGGCCATTAATATATTTTAACGAGGTTACCATAGTTTCAATCGAAAATTAAATACTTTACAATAATATCTGCATGAAAGTCACGTGTGAGCCTTGTTGTTTTAAAAAATTTCTTCATAAAAAATAATTATGCCTTCACCTTGAACCGAACCGTTTAGACCGGCCAAACTATAAACCAGCCATTAGATCGGTTTGACCATTGGTCCGGTTTTTAAAACCTTGCTATTGATTGAAGTAAATAATAATAATAATAATAATAAAGATGAATCTCATATATAATTTGTAATTACTTCATACCTCTAAAAATATATGAAGAACAGTAATTCATTTTATTTATTAAGTAATTATTAGTTCTTTCTTTTAGTCTAGCAGTGTTTGATATTATTAAAGTCCACGAATCTATACATAAATGAACTTATAAATAGACAAGTGTTGGAATCCATTTATACAAAATTAATAGACTTATACTAAGTTTAATAATTTTTCATTCATAAATCATTTATTTATTTTATCATTATTCGATGTGAAATATTTTTCCCAACATATATTATACTAATTTTAATATTTTATTTTTATATATGGATATTAAAAATGGAATCATCCATATACTTCTTCGTTAGGTTTAAATTTGAAAAATAATAAAAATTTTAAATTTTGATTTACACGATTCTCACAAATTGAGATTAGCTATCCAATCCACAATAGGGTCAATATCCATGTCCATTTGTTCTTCCATTGCCAAAACTAATAGTTGCAGAAACATAGAGAAAAATGCAGAATAAAGCATGTATAAAGCAAAATATTCCGCCAAATAAAAGAAAGTGGCTGTGCAAAGCCATGCATGACCCTCTTGATTTTGAAATTTCTAATGTGCCCGTAATCAGCATAGGAAATCCAATGGCAGCTACGATCCTGTAACAATTGAAGAAAGAACCCAAAAAAATCAATTTTAATAATTAGCTAACATGGGATTATGTGTAAAAATTCAATTCAATTCAATTTTATTAATATAATTCAATTCTTTTAATGATATAACTCATGTATTTAGAATAATTAAAAAGTAAAAAAAAAAAATTATAATTAGTTTTTCATATTACCTTATTGAAAGAAAGTCACGTTTACAAGAGTATTTTTAAATTTTTTAATAATTGAATTGAATTATTATAAAAATTTTTAATAAGGGTATGATTTGATTTCTTTTAAAAATAAATATTTTTTAATTAAAAAATTAATTATATTTTTTTAAATACGAGAATTAATAAAACAAAAATTAATTACAAAATTTGAGTTCGTTAGTCATATAATATAATTTATTTCTTTTTCTTTTTCTTCCTTTTCTCTTTACATTAAATAATTTTCTTTTAGAGAAAACAAGGTAACAAAACAGAAAATTAATACACAACAGTAATAGATGTGATGTCGAAATCACTTACAATAGTTTTCATAAGATTAAAAAAGAAGTTACTAAAAAACAACAGCAATTGATCAATTGCTATATTATTTATTATTTAACGAACACATGTCGGTTGGCAAGTTCTGTCAGTAACAAAATTATTAATAACATACGTACATGGTGGGGTAATTGTTATCCTCCTGCGTCCTTCTGCAAGAATAAGAAGAAGGTACATTCCCTGAAGAGCTTACTCAGAGTGATCATATGACCTTTTTATTTTTTTGAAAATCATATGACATTTTTTTTAATCTTTTGATATGAGAATATATAGAGTATGTGAAGAAAAACAAAAATAGGCATTATTATTATTATTATTATTATTTGTTAGGTAAGAAATGAATATAATTGTAATAACTTTTTAAAATCTTGTGAATAAATGATATTATATTGATATATACACCTTATTAATATAATAATAATAATAAATAAAATAAAAATAAGCTAATATCTTTTTATTAAGGAATAAGGTATAATTTTGATCCTGCCGTTTAAACTTAATAGCACATTAGTTTTTAATATTTTTTGAGATATAATTTTGACCTTAACATTATTAAAATCTATAATTCCGACCTTTTGACCGTTGATTTTTCTATCTGGGCCCACAAGGATTAAAAAAGTAATTGATAAATTATAATTTAGTCCCTAAAATTTTATTTATTTAATTTTTTTTAAATTAAAATATAAAAAAATAAAATAAAATAATAACTAAATAAAAAATAATTATTTTTTTTATTTAAAATTAAAAAAATATATTATTTTTAATTTAAAATTACTTTTTATTAAATTGAAATAATTAATTTTTATTTAACTATACTTTTCTAAAATTAAAATAAATAAAATTAATTTTTAATTATTTAATCTATTTTCTAATTT